>WHYT01015489.1:158057-200600 GCA_009806455.1 Tetrax tetrax | reverse complement strand
CTTGAAGAATTTGGGTACAGCACGAAACAAAGTCCCTAGTGTTCACGCAGTAGGAGCAGCGTCTCAGTTTTGTGCAGTCCCTCTGAATCTTATCTTTTCTGGAAAAAGTGCATTTCGAGTCTAGTTTTTGGCATTGGGTGTTGGGCGAGGGTAGGTAATGTGGGGCTCACAAGTTGTGTCTTGGTGCCTTGGTGTGGGGATCTCAAAGTAACCCAAGTCCTGAGGGCCTGCGGAGGCCGGTGCTGGTGGTTCCTCCTGGGGTTTGGTGGTACCCTTGGCCAGTTCTGGCCTGCAAAAGGTTAGAGGACACACGTGGAACCGCTGTTACCACCTTCCAACTCACTTCCTTTGTGAGCTGCTGCGATTTTACCTCTGCTCAGGTTTCAAAATGCAGTTTTTTCTTGCAGGTCTTAGCCTTGTGAAGACTTTTAACGAGCTAATTTTTGAAATAAACTTTTCTTCTCAAAATTCTGTCTCACACAGAGTTTTCTGCTCCTTTTGGTTGCTTTGACATTTGATCTGTAGAAAATTTATCACAAAACAGGTTTATTTTCAATTCAGAAAAAGTAATAGGTAAACTTCAGTGTTTTGTTTTATAGATAACTAACAGAAAGATGAATGTAGAGAAAATGAAATAATGTTTGTGTAGTTGGCTCTTGTAGAATGCTTTTTGAGGTTGTTTCTGGTGTCTCAAAATTTTTTAAACTCATCTTTAAAGATATAAATATCAATGTTTAAAAGCTTATAATACTTATCTCTCTTTGTAGCTTCCAATAAAAGCTGGCCAGCAGAATACCCACACCAAAGTCAGTACGGAGCACAACAAGGAATGTCTCATAAACATTTCCAAGTACAAGTTTTCCCTGGTCATCAGTGGTCTCACTAATATCTTAAAAAATGTTAATAACATGGTAAGTTTTCTAATTTTGGATTGTTGGGTGATTTTTCAAAACAGTTATTTATATTATACAATCTGCAGAGAGTCACTTGACATTTAGTCAAATTATTGCTTGCCTTTTACACTTGATTTTCTTCTTTTTATCTTCGTATGCTAACGTTCACCAAAGCGCTGGGCTGTGTTACGTATAAAGACGACGAGATAGTTGTGGCAGAGCAATCTGAGGGAAGGTGGCTATTCTGTTAGTCCTGGGAACGATCCGTAGCTGGGAGGGTGCGTGGCTAGCTAAGGAGTGGGTACATAAAGGGTCTCAGAGCAACTGTGCAATCCAGTAGAACCTGCTGCTTGTTGGGACGTGGGGAGGATGTTTCCCATCACGTGGAAAGGTGCTTCAGTTAGCTGGGGAAGCACTGCTAGCAGAGTCTTTAGAGGAATGCAGCTGGACAAAGGAGCTGCTGAGGAGCAGCAGTAGGAGACTTTTTTTTTCCCTTATCTATCCTGCCAGAGCATGACTTGCTAGTAATTGTTTTGGGAAAGGAAGAAGTTACAAACAAGAGAAAAGGATTTGAAACCTAGACTGTCTCAATTTTCCAGGCTGTTGGGATGTTTTAGCAATTGTGTGTTTGTGTGTATAAAATATATATCTATGTTTTAACAACCAGGTGAATTTCATTCAAAACCTTGTAAGAGAAATCTTTGAAAACAATCTGTTGTCTAATACTGCCGTGGCAGACTTATACCTCCAAAGGGGTACCTTACTAGTCAGTAAGAAAAATGAATGAAAAATGTGTGGGAATGATAGACATCTCTTCCATTTAGTGTTTGATACGGGTTGCAGCCTCGTTACACCACTTAATGTTGTACCTGAGGGCAGTACACTAATGTGAAGGGACGAGATTCAAGATTATTTTTCTACAAGTTCCCAAAGAGAAATCTTTAGAGGCAGGTGTCTTAGTAGATGATTTCCTTCTGCATGCTGATTTTCTCTTCTGCCTCCAAGGGAACTGTAGAATGATTCCTCAAATCCATCAAAATATTTGACTCATCAGCATCACTAGAACTGTTGTTTTAAATAGATCTCGGTGGAACCAAAGAGAAGAGAAACCTAGAAAGAAAAAAATTAATGTGGTTGTCCATAGTGTCAACTCTAGAAAAGTAACTGCTATCATCATTGGGTGAATGGAAAGTTTAGGAATCCTTTATGAGGAGAAAGATGCCGTTAGCTTTATTTATTTAGTTATTTATTTTTATGGAAGCTCTGGTTTTGTATTTGTAGTGAGAAGAGTTTTATTCATTGAGTTTTGAAGCTGTGTGATTTGTGATCATACAGAATCTTCACAAACCGGTAACAGAACTGGCCAAACTCTAGCAGCACTTTTAAAATGGTTTTAGTAAAGTAGTTTGCAGTGAGCTCTTTTGGGTGTCAGTTGTATAGAAATATGCATCTGCTGAAACACTGCAAAGGGTTGCTAAAATCAGAAAATAGATTGCCCTGCTGCTAGGGATTTTAGCCTGCTTAAAGCTACCTGTAATCCCCTTTGAGAGAGAACTTATTTTAATTAAACTCCATAGGCAGGAAGGAATATGTTGATGTTTAAGGTGGTTGATAAATGAGAAAGCTATACAGTTAAAAGAAGTTTCTGTCTATGTTATATAGATTTCAAGAGGAAAGACCTATCTGAAAATGCCAATTTAAAAAGCTCTAATGAGCTTGTTGATACAGATATGTTGTAACATCAGTTCTATTAAGATGTTGGCAATGAAATACATAATTGGAAAAGAGTCAGCAGTAATAGATATCAAAATAGTTTCTGGAAAAGTATAATCTTCATTTCTGAATAAATCATAGGCCTGATGAAGGCAAGGGACTGCAGTATACCTCCAGACTTACTTGTGGTGACTGTTCATTATTAGATTTGGCATTGCAGATTGGACAAAGGTATTTCTTCAGCAATAAGATGCTAATTCCTATTTTAATCCATTTTTTTTCCTGGCTTTATTTCTAAACTCAAAACCAGAGCAGTAGAGGAACCGTAACTTCTTGTGCCACTTTGCTATGTTACTTTCATGTGGTACAAGTCAAATTTCTGTGTCTCAGATGAATCCATATCCTTTCTACTTCTAGAGAATATTTGGAGAAACTGCTGAAAAGAATTTATATCTATCTCAGCTGATTATCTTGGATACACTGGAAAAATGTCTGGCAGGGGTGAGTAGACTTGCATAAGCAATGGCTAAGTTGGAATCAAATGAGTTAGAGAGTACAAGTCAAATGCTTGTGGGTCTGTTGTTACTGGTACTAAAGTTAAAACTCCTCTGATTAGAGCAAAGTAGGATTAATGCTATTTTAAAAATACTAAAACTTCCTATAATTGCAAGTAGTTGATGTAATTGATAAATTAAAGATTTGTGGGGTGCTTTTTTCTTGCCTAAAAGTGGTGATTTTTTTTCAGCTGAATAGATTCAAGTAAACTTTTGAATTTGCCCTTCTCACTACTTAACTAATTTGTGGAGTTACAAATACTGATTTTCTTTTGTTAACTTGTTACAAAGAATTGCAGACAACTGTACTCAGAGACATGTGTGAACTGGAGTGAGGGGAGACATGAAGCCAAATGAAGAATCAGATATGCTCACGAGGCTTTGCTAGCTTTTTAAAAGCTTTGAATGTTTGTGGCATATTCTGCTCAGCACTTTTGGAATAGATGCTTCAAAACATTTTAATCCCACAATTTAAACAGAAAAAATAATGGGATAGTAAATAATTTTAAAAGTAGCAGATAATTTAGTACATGTATTTCAGCTTTACACTACCAAGTTTTCTGCATAGTGTTGCTTTTTCTTTAAATTTCTTAAAACTTTCATTTGTTGAAGTAATTTTTCATGGCTTGTGTATACAGCAGAAACTTTGCTATCACTCTTCCAAAGATTACTTTTGCAGGTGTTTCCTAGATTACATTATTTAACCGTGTCCAGACTTCCACTGGGAGTCCGGTCCTGAGGTTTCCAATCGGAGCTGTGCTGCAAGGCAGTTTGCTATTACCTTTGGGATGTAAATGGTTGAACAACTTACTGTGCTAAACTGGGTAATTGCAAAGCCAAACTTCACTGTGAGCAAAATTTGCAATGGTTTATTCCTTTAACAAGAAAGGAATTTTTTTTTTAAAGCTGTATTCCTGGATGAATGTCATTAAATCACCTAAGCTCTTTGCTGTTTTCCTGCAACAATTTTTGAAGGTTCTTTCTTTATAAGGTAATGGCCTTATTTTTGGCCTTGTTAGGTTTGTCACGCAGCTTATCTTATATTATAGTACTAAAACAGTCTGAGTAATTGTGGATCCTTCTAAATTCACAAAAGATCCAGGTAAATATATTTTCCAGTTTTTTAAGTTGAAGTAAATAACTCTTTTGGGTACCTTTTTTTGTATTTGCTACAGTGAGTCAACAAAACTATTTTAACTTTGGAAATTAATTTCTTTAAAATATTTCTTGTACGCATATTGTTTGAAACGTTACTGGTTTTTTTTTTTTCCTGATACATGATGATATTTGAACAGCCTGAAATTGTGCTGAATACTTCTTGCTTTGTCAATTCAAACGAGAGCAAGTTGAGCCAGTATATGTTTAATAAGACCAAGCCAAAGTTCTATACAAAGAGTGTTGTGTTCTGTGGTATCTTCAGACATACTTCTTGCTCACTGTTCTTACTCAATGTTTCAGCAAGTTCTCATGGCAACAGGACTCAGGTCAACTAAGTGGGAGTCTCTGAAACCTCCCAATTCCCTACGGTAAATTCATTGGTAGAATTTTAGAAAGCTTTAATGCTGACCCTTCTGTTAAAACTTGCTCTTAGTAGAGCAAAGTTTCACTTTGAATTCTTTTGTAAATAGTTTCCTTATGTTTCATACTGTGCAAACTGGCAAAAATTAGATTTTTCTTTTGCAGGAAAGTTGAGCCGTTTTTAACTCATATAGAGCAATCTCGGGCAAGAACAATGGAGAAGCACCTATTTTCCAGTTCATTTTAAAAAATGAATTATTTGCTGTCAAATTATAGTGGTTAAAACACTGCCCAAAAAGAAGAGTGGGTCTTTGCCCTTTGAGCTTCCACGCAAAGCTGAGATTGTTAATGCTCTACTGCTAATACTTTACACATCAACAGGGTGCATTCACCAAAACAAAAATGTATTTTGCTTCAAAAACCAGTTTAGTATTTTGCTTGATACTTCATAGTGTTGATCAGCTTGATGTCCTCCATGTTCTGGAGGCTTAAAATGTAAGATAGTTTGAGTGATACGAGTTGTTCAGATGGAAAGAAGCCTGTTCTGTGTAGGCTCCTTACGCTATGGCAGCCTCCGTTCATGTCTTGTGCCTACTAGTGGCAGATGCTCCATTTTTTGCCTCCAAACTTACAAAACAAAATTTCGTGAAATACTGAATGTTTATTTTTAGCAACCAAAGGACACCATGCGACTAGACGAGACTATGCTGGTAAAACAGTTGCTGCCAGAAATCTGCCACTTCATCCACACTTACCGTGAAGGGAACCAGCATGCAGCTGAACTACGTAATTCTGCCTCTGGGGTTCTTTTTTCTCTCAGCTGCAATAACTTTAATGCTGTGTTCAGCCGCATTTCCACCAGGTAGGTGTTTTTCAGTAGCCTGACGTGGTATATTAGATCTACTAAGTCCTGGTGTCTGGAACATCGGTCATGAATTGTAGTCTTTCTAATTTCAGAAAAGTTAACTGCTGAAGTGATATTTAACAAGATAGTTCTTAAGTGAAACTCCCCCTACCTTTCAAAATTTTACTTGAGCTTCAGGTCATGAAATGAACCTGTTTCGTATCCATTCTAGGTTACTGCCAGCATATTTTCTGAGAGCTGCTTTTATTGCTTTCTTAACCTGCTTTCTTAAGTACAAGTCAAATGCTGTTGTAGAGTGAAAATAATGGTAACTTAGTTGAATAAGTTCGTGTGGGTGCAAGGTGTTTTGGAACAAAAACGGTACTGAAGATAATGGGTTGTGTCCATGTACTGATGAATTTAGAATGCAAAATTTCCCATTTTCTGCAGCTCTATTTCCCTTCCTAATTTTTCCTGTTTGAGGGCTTTTATGTTAAATCTGTGTTACACCTGAATGGGACAAAACAGCTGGACTGTTTGTTAGTTGTTAGAAAAGCCCCATTTGTCTCCTGACTGACTTGAGTCTCAGAGCACATGTACTGTAAAAACGGTTGTCTCTTCTGCTGTCCTGGGTGAGAAGAGAGACAGGCCCAAGGCTTCCATCTGTTCTTTGCTCTTTTTGTCCTGCTCCACGTCTTTCTGATGCTTCAGCATTTGCCAGTCCACTAGAGTTGTGTATTAAGCTTTTTATTACTGAAATAGGTTGGTTTTTGAAAGTTGCTTGCAGTAGCTTTGCGCTTATCACATACTGTTACAGCCAACATCATCCTTCGTTTGTTGGAGGGGGAGTTTGGGCGGCCTTATACAGTCACATAGCAATGAACGTGCCCGTTTAATTGAAGCAAAGGTTTATCTATTCCTTATAATGTTGAAAAAGATTCCAATCCAGCATTTTAGAAAATATTTGCATTTTAAAATGCAGATCATTTAATGATTTGAAATGTTATATGTTTTTAAAACTTATACAGACTCTTTAAGAACATAGAATTGGCAGCTAGCATGGAGGATGTGGTTTTAGTCAATAGATTGATTATGTTTGTTGCTTTTGGAAATGGAAACAATTTCTTTTGGTCCTTTTATAGGAAGTATTTTTCGATTGAACTTTTTTGACAGTCTTTGAATCTCATCCATGGTTCTATATTTATTCGTATGTCTGTAGCACGGTTTAGTTCTCAAGCTCCAAAGCCCTTCTTACCATCCATTTGGGCTGGAACATAGTGCTTTTTCCTTAACCTGTTTCTCACTTCGAGATGGCTTGTACGTAAATAGTTAAATATGTGACCGATTGTTGCTGATCTCCACGGGGGTCAGCTTGCCGACAGTTAACATTGCTGATCTTTTGACCTGTGCTTCCTGTTTAGGCATATTTCTAGGCCTTGTACAGCAGCTGGGGGATTTTTGGCACGAAAAGCACGGCAGTGGGGACCTTCCCATTCCCAGCGAGGGCCGTTAAGTTTCCCTGGCGTTGAAGAAATGAAGAACTGCTTTTGTGTATAGTACTAGAAATCACATTCCATGTCTAAAACACATCTGTAGCTTTGGAACAAGGCATGGCAAACTTTAGCTTGTGAGAACGTCTGATTTAGTTACTAGTGGTTTAGTATCTGATGAAATGTTTAGTAAATCTTCTAATAGAAAAGTGTGAAAAGATGCCATTGTGTTTAAACTGGTGTGATTAAACTTCATCTTGTTTCTTTAGGCCAGGAAAACATGGACCTTCTTTAGCTTACAAATGGTTGTAGCTCACTTCAGTGATATTAGTACTGTCAGCTTCTGCTTTACTCTTGAGAAATTAGCTGGGGCAAGACTTGCTGCCAAGGAGTAATATTATGGTAGATAACAAAGGATTTAGGCAAATTTTGGGCATAAACGGACTATCACTAGATGGTATTAGTATCTTGTCGGTCTCATCACTGGTATTTCTAGATCCGTTTTCAGTTTGAGGATGGAATAAGACTGCAATATTAACTCTTAATCACGCAAGAGCCATCTTTCATTTCTACACCTGGAAAAGTTTATCTGAGGAGATTGTATTATATGAGATATATAATAGTCCCCTGCTATTCAAATGTATGGAATGATAGGTCTGTGTTCATACCTATCTGACATAATCTGATGGAGAAGTTAGTTTACTTTGCATATTTTTAGGTTACAGGAACTGACTGTTTGTTCGGAAGATAATGCTGACGTTCATGATATTGAACTTTTACAGTACATCAGTGTGGATTGTTCAAAACTAAAACGACTCTTGCAAGGTATGAATTGAGCCTGTATTTTGAAATATTTTATCTGAACATGGCTAGTTAGAGATGACACAATGTTGTTATGTTTATCTTTTTATTGGTGTGTTTTACTCCAAATAGTCATGTATTTACCAAAATATTTTAAAATACTTAAGTAGCATAAAGACATTGGTTTAAAAATTACTTTGCACTTCTAATGTCTTTTATAATCTGTGTTGCTTTTTAGAATCAAGTTTCTTTTCTAAATGCAGAAATGTTTTTACCTTTACAGAGACTGTATTCAAGTTTAAAGCCCTTAAGAAAGTAGCTCAGTTAGCTGTTATCAACAGTCTTGAAAAGGTAAGTGTTTTTATATTTATCTTCTGTTTCATTGCTTATTTGCAGACTTTCTCAAATTTAGGAATAGTAGTAATTTAGTAATTTATTATAAAGTATAAGTTGGTACATTTCCTTTGATTAATATATGTTTTGCAAGAAGTGTTGAGTGATTAGAACTAAGAGTAAAATCTTTTTTCATTTAAATACATAATTCAGAAAAAATATTTTTAAGCTTTGGAATGTAAAGATGTTTTGCGTTATCTACAGGCATTTTGGAACTGGGTGGAAAACTATCCTGATGAATTCACAAAGCTGTATCAAACGCCGCAGACTGATATGGCTGGTAAGGCATAACAAATGACAGACGTTCAGAAGTTGCTTTCTCAGACGTCCTCACATTCACTTGCATTTTGTGCCTTCTTTGCTTCTTGTGCAGCCTGCAAATAAGAAACAAATTTCTGTCAACCTTTGTCAGGGCAGATGAGGATATATTGCTATCTCTTTTCTCTCCTGACTCACCTTCTAAAGAGATGCATTTTGTGGTTCACAACACAAAGAACTAAAACTTCAAAGACTGAAACTCTTTAAATGTATATTTTTCATCTTGATACAGGAAAAAAACCTTAAAGGGAACATCACCTGTACTTGTCTCTAGTCAAAAAAGAGGAAAATTTGTATTTTCAGGTAAACCATGTTTTTAACTGGATTGAGACCATTTTATCCCCGGTAGCATACCAGTAATGTGCAAAACAGAACTTTTTTTCTGTGTAGGTGGAGCTATCCCTCTGTTCTTTTATACCTATTCTTTACCTTTTCATAATTAAAACTGATATTGCACTTGGGGTTGTATTTTATGCAGATTGTGCAGAGAAGTTGTTTGACCTAGTGGATGGCTTTGCTGAAAGCACAAAACGTAAAGCAGCAGTTTGGCCACTGCAAATCATACTCCTGGTCCTGTGCCCAGAGATAATCCAAGACATAGCAAAGGATGTGGTAGAGGAAACTAAAATGAACAAGGTAAGAGGAAAAAAGTATCTGAATTCTCGTTCTGAGTTCTAAGGGATGCTTATTCTTAAGGTTTTGCTTATTCTATATTTCAGGTATGTTTTGTCTTTCTTGCCTAAAAAGCCCATTACAATTATGCATGTAAATTTACGCAACCTTTAAGTTCTCAGCTAATATATATTCTTGCACTGTCAATAATTAATACATATAGTATTTTCTAAGCAATGCTATTTCAGAACTTTTGTGACTCCCTGGAGATTTGAATCCCAGTGTCGTGGTTTTTCTTGCCTCCACCAGTAGCAAACTTAGCACTGGTTCTAGCTGGCCTGTACTGCGGGGTGTGTACTGTGTATGCCATAGTTGCAGTACCTGCAGCAGATGTTGGATTTGATGTGGCTGCAAACATTATAGTTAAGAGTGAAAAACCATCTATCTGTGTGCCATTCGGATTGCTCTAGATCGTGCAAAATGGATGACTTTAATAAACATAACATTTCTCCAGAATGCTGCATCAAGTTGATTTTTGCAATCCCGATATCCATGATTTCTGATCAGGAAATGCAGTGTTGTTTGTTTTTATTATCTAAGGATCTAAAAACCATGACTACAGATTACCAAAGCTCTGGTTATAACTGTTTCTGATTTGAATTCTGCAGAAACTATTCCTGGACAATCTCAGGAAAGCTCTTGCAGGCCACAGTGGGAGCAGACAGCTGACTGAAAGTGCTGCTATTGCTTGTGTTAAGCTATGCAAAGCATCTACCTACATCAACTGGGAGGATAATTCTGTCATCTTCCTACTAGTGCAGTCCATGGTAGTAGATCTTAAGGTAAAAATGTCTATTTCCTAATGGTAATGAAGAAATCCCAATTTTAAAATACTGAAATAAGCTTTAAATTTCTCCTTAATTCAATACCATAGTGCTTTTCAGCTGAAAGTTTGATACTGAAAGAAGGTAAGAATAGTCTTGGTATCTGATTTATATGTTTATATTTTTTTAAATATATAGAATTTGCTGTTTAATCCAAGCAAACCTTTTTCAAGAGGCAATCAAAATGCAGATGTAGACCTTATGATTGACTGCTTAGTTTCCTGCTTCCGCATAAACCCTCATAATAACCAACACTTTAAGGTAAGAACACTGCTTACTGGTAAGTCATTCAACTGTATAAATATCCCTTAGTAATAAATCCCTGCATGTTTTTATAAATCTTTTCTTAGCTGAATAGACTTTCTCATGTTTAGATTTGATGGCTTTGTCAATCTAATAAAAAGGCTCCAATATGTTATTCAGTGTGTTAGGAACATCTTTTTCTTTGCCATATTTCTTAAGTGACTTTTCTGTATTTCTGTTGTAGATCTGCTTGGCTCAGAATTCCCCGTCAACATTTCATTATGTACTGGTAAATTCGCTCCACCGAATAATCACAAATGTAAGTTCTGAAAGTGCTTAATCAGCCCCACAATCTGTGGCTTCTGTTCAGATCAATATCTACTTACTAAATACAATGTGAACAGGAGAGCAAATCTTGTTGCGTGTATCCATGCAGCAGGAGTTGCTTGCTAATAAGGAAGGATGTACAAATCTTTATTCGTACTTTCCACCAGTTGGATTCCCAGTTTGAAAGCTTGTATGCCAGTGTAAAATTTCAGTACAACTATGTTTTAATACCGGCTAATGTAGGATGAGAAATGAATCCTGTGTTGTCTGGTTTTATAATAGGTACTGCTTTATTGATAAATGGAAAACACTCTCAGGACATGCATAGTTACACCACCTTCTGCCACTTCTGCTGGTATAGTGACACAGGAACTTTGGGGAAGAGCTGGCCTCGTGGCTTTGCGCCGGGGATTTGCTGCACTATGAATTTAAATAGTGTAAAATTGTCATAAAGGCTGAGTGCCAAAAATATTTTGAGAGTTTGTGCAGTTGTTCATCTTCAATGTGTTATTGTACTTTAAGTGACTAAAATATTAATTTTTATACTGTTCAGAAATACTTTACCGATCAGTATGAAAATAGAATCAATCACTGTTGAGCAACTTGCCTTTCTTAGTTTACATAACATTTTCTGTTTCATTTATCCCAACATTGTAGTGAAAACATTTAAAATGTCAAAATGCCAATGCTTTAAAAACAGGGAGAAAATGCTACTGTAAATATGGTGGTGTATCTATGGTAGAGTAATACAGCTTTTCAGATATTATGAAGCACTTAAAATACCAGTTTTCCATTTTGTTTAGTGTATCACTAACTTGAGTGCAGGTTGTTTGTTTTGCAGTGTTACTTACTAGGATTCAGAACCCTGACACTTACCATCATTAGCTGCATTCCTGGTTTCACAGTTTTGTGCTTGTTCAGAAAGAACAGTAATACAGTTGGAGGGATTGCTTCTGTTAGACTCATTTCAGTATTATGAGTTTTATGGTGAGAATGCAAAATGAGCGTGTCAGTAATACTGTGTAAAACACTAATATGTAAAGGTTAGTTATACTACAGCTTTTGTAACTTTTAGAGGTATAAAATAAACCAGACTCTAACTCCATATATTACCAGTGTACTGCTTGAGCATTTCTGTGTTTTCCTCCTAGTCTGCGTTGGACTGGTGGCCCAAGATCGATGCTGTGTACTGCCATTCCATGGAGCTTCGCAGCATGTTCAGTGAGACGCTTCATAAAGCTATTCAGGGCTGTGGGGCACACCCGGCAATTCGCATGACTCCGGTAAGGCTTCTGAAGAAGCTCTTAATACACAAACCTGTTGTTTTTCCCGTGTCTCCATTCCATTCCAGCTTTTGTATTTATTAACTTTAGACTGGAAACTAGAGGGGGGAAGAACATTGCAGTCCAAAAAGCAACAGAGAGCCATACATGCTCTGTAAACCTTGCAGGTTTTGGTGCTTCTAGGCAGTTCGTGATGTACGTTTCTCAGTTATCATGCTGCTTTTAAACTGACAACATAGAAATATTTCTTCTGTAACTTTCCTCTATGGCTAACTGTTCGTTTCAAGCTTTCTTGCTGTGTGAATAGCTAGGTAATGTCCTTTCTTGTTTAACCTGAAAAACAAAAGCATTCTGTATGTGAAGATAATTTCTGAAAACGACAATGCTTTTACCATGATTGGCACGAGTATCTCCTCATGTCTTGCTTGCTTTCTCTTGAGCAAGTTGACTGTTTGGTCTTGGTGACAGCAACAAAGTAAAAAATTTTTCAAGCATTATGAAATAAAGTCTATATTGTTGGTTGTCTTGGAAAAAAATTTGAGTAATTTCAAATTCGTAGTTCATCCAAATTTTTTTAGTAAGTTCACATGCAACTTCCGTTGAGGACTTTTGATGTGTC
Organism: Tetrax tetrax; assembly: GCA_009806455.1. Classification (NCBI taxonomy): domain Eukaryota; kingdom Metazoa; phylum Chordata; class Aves; order Otidiformes; family Otididae; genus Tetrax; species Tetrax tetrax. The sequence goes on along the minus strand of WHYT01015489.1, from coordinate 188,108 downwards.
AAGTGAACTTGGTTGGTTGTTTTAGAAGGCCTAAAATGATACATGAGAATATTCCTATTGGGCTTTGCAAACTAAAGCAAATGATCAAAATACCTTTAATTGAAAGCTACATGTTTAACTTGCTGTTTACATGCATATATTCATCTGTTGAAAAATAGCAAGGTGTTGTAATGGCAACTCTGATTGGTGGTGCTTTGTCTTCTGCTTCTTATTTTCTGTTCTTATTGGCTGCTGTCGCTCACATGGTCAGATGCCAACCAGTCACTGTTTTGCATGGCAGTGGGCCTCTGTTGCTGTAAGTATGACCCATTGTAACTACCGCAGAAAAGCCCTTCCTTACTCTGACTTTTCTGTGCATAGTTACCGCTGCAGTCACCTCACCTCATCCCACATGCAGAAGGCAGCGTGTTTCCCATGAGAACGTAGGTCTGGAGGAGACCTCTTCAGCACTGCTCTTGGCAATGCCTTTGACAAATAGTTGAGCTGCCTCCTGGAAGGAAAGGCTTTTTGTTGGTTCTGTTCTTTTCTTTCTGCCCCCTACTTTTCCATCAGAACGCTCTTCCAAAATCTCCCTGCTCTGGTGGCTAGAACTGTTCTAATTTCCAGCCTAAACTTATGTCTGATTTATCCCCATTTGTTCTTGTCCCAGTGTTGTCTGTTAGCTTCAAACCAGTATTTATCCTCTTGATGTATTTGCAGAGAGCAGTCAAGTCCCTGTCTTTGTTTATTAATAGCCTTTAGTTTTGATTGTGTGAAGTAAGCAAATTGCTTCACAGAAACGAATCAGCTTCGCTTGCCATGTGCCTCTTCTCAGAATTCCCTAGGCTGTAGCAGACTCAGGTTTAGCACAGAAGTAGTTACCTCTCCCAGTGTGGTGTCAATTTCTTGATCAGATGCTTTTTGTGGTAGATTTCGTTCTACATATTTTCACGCTAACCATTTAGCAAAATAGCATGAGGTTCTAATTTATTGTAGAATTTAATTATACAATGTCATATCTCTTCTTCAGTTACCTTGAGAGTGATTTTTTGCTGGGTTTTCTTTGTTGTTCAAAACCTGTAAGTTTAGTGAAAATGAAAAACAGGTTCATGTTATTGTTTGAGATCTTTGCAAATAATAAATGAGAAAAATTAGTTTAGAAAGCTCAGTTTCTAAAAAGTGTTGTATTCTGTCATGTTGAATTACCTGCAACAGCAATTTTTTTTGTCCAATTTACTGTCTCATATCTGTTTTAGTAACAGCAAGCAAAAATCCTTATTTAATCCCTGCTAATATAAGATTAATACTAATGAAAATATAAATTCTGTGAACTTATTGGAGAGAGATGAAAATATTTAGTCTTTGGACATACCGGGGGCCAATTAATGAAAGTTCACTTTTTTAGTATATGTATTGATGTGTGTGTATATATGCACACATATAGATATATCGTATTTTTCACAGACTTCAGCGTGCATCCAAGCTATTTTTGTTGAGATGAAGAAAATGTGGTTGATTGCTATGCAGCAGGGTGGTTCACTGTGGAGGAATGTAGATGCTGTAGGATTGAAGCACAAACTCAATGTTTGAAATCCTTACAGGTGGTGGCACCCATATACGCTTACTTCACAGCCAGCACTGCGTCTGGCTGCTTGTTAAATGTATTGGTGATATTGCCAGTTGTATTCTGCTGCGTGAACACGATACAGTTCACACTGGAGTCAAACCAGAGTACCTTATGTGAACTCTTGGTACATATCCTAAGATGTCCTCCGTTTCACAAGAGGAAGTTAAAGATACAGAAGGAGTTTACTGTCTTTTTTTTGCATGAAGATATGTTTTTCTGTTTAAGCAATGCACTGTTTCCCGTGTGAAAATGGAAAGGTGCGTTTTTCAGAGGCTCTGTAGATGAAGGTGCTACCATCTGAACTGTGATTATGGCAGATTTTGCCTTTGGAAAAAAGTTCCCTACTCTCTCGTGTATTCAAGATTTCTTGGAGACATTTACTTTTATTTCCTTCTCAGACCAGAGAAAAACCCTCAGAATTCTTATTAGTTCTTTTATCCATTTTCATTTTGCCAGTTTGTCTAATGCAAAAACTTTTCTTGTGTCCACATGCAGCTCACTAAAACAATTGTGAAGGAAACTTTAAAGATATAATAAAGTGATGGCAGATGCATGTGCAAAACAAGATATTTAAGTAGAAGGTTGTATGACTACTTGAGTGAATTTAATATACGTTGAAACTTTTTAATGAATTATAGATTATAAAAGCGATACACTTAAGATGTTTAGAACTACTGGGTAGACAGCCTTACTGACAGTGACTGTGATTTTTCCTTCCATCAGAGTCTTACATTTAAGGAGAAAATGACAAGCCTTAAATTTAAAGAAAAACCTACTGATTTGGAAACCAGAAGCTACAAGTTCTTGCTGTTATCCTTGGTAAAACTGATCCATGCTGATCCAAAGCTTTTGCTATGTGTAAGTATATCATGCTATTCATTCTTAGTAAAATTTACTTTTGAAGCTACTAAATTAATAAAAAAATTAAAAACATAAACCTGGAATCTAGGATACTTCCTTACTCGTTCTTGTCCCTGGTTACGATGCTTCTTTGCTTTCAAAGGAAAAAGACAAAACCAAAAGATAACTGTAAGAAATTTTACAGAACTAGAGCAACGCAGTGAAAGGGTGCATAAAGCTCTGTAACTCTGAAGGGAGTCGGTGGGAAGGAGTGGGGAATTGAATAAGAAGAAAACTAAAATAACGGGGGGAGGAAATCAGTCAATGAGTAGAGACACAGATGTGCTCTTAAGTCTTCCATCTTCTCAGATCTGTTTATTGTTTAATTTTAAAATGTCAATTCTGTCAAAGATTTGATATGCAATGGGTATCATAACTTAAAAAGAAATGTTACCCTCTTAAAGATCCAGAAATCCATCTAGTTTAGTTACGGGAATACTGCTGTAGGGATCAGTAACTTGGTCAGTCGTTAAAAAGTTTTACAACTTAAACTTGCTTTCCTCTTTACTGTTTAGAATCCAAGGAAGCAAGGGCCTGAGACCCAAGGTAGCACAGCTGAGCTGATTACAGGCCTCGTGCAGCTCGTTCCCCAGTCCAGCATGCCAGATATAGCACAAGAAGCCATGGAGGTAAGGGATAAACGTTCTCTCTGCCGAACGGGTAGGACACAGGCTGCACGAGACAAATCAAGGCTTTTGTAGAATCTCTGAAGTACTGATTAGCTACGAAGTCCTGTGTCTTAGATTTTAGTCTCTACTGATCTTTTTCTAAATGTCCCTTGCACTGAAAGTTTTACAGGAGAGGCCTGTAAGAAAGTTTAAAGAAGCAATTCGTATTGCCTCTTGTGACTACGCTGCACCTCTTCATATGGTTTGTCCGTGCCTGGCATTGATCAAATGCAGTCTGACAGCTCCTCTCTTCCGTATTCGCAGAGAGCACTGTTGAGCTTGCCCTTTCTCTTGTGTGTTTTCTAAAGGGCTGTGAGGAAAATGCCTAATGCAGTGGCTGATCGGTATGCTGCTGCGAATCGGAGGAGGCTGTATGTGTGGGAGGGATGGATAGGATACTTTAGGGGTACTGAAATCTTCTTCCCGCCAGCTTTGACTGAAGAAGCTGACAAATCACCAGAGTTACTTCTGATTTGTAGCCTTGCCACGGGAAGCTGCTGATGCTGTGACTTTGGCAGTTCAGTTGTAACATTTGCATGTTTTTTCACGATGGTGAGTCTCCAGAGCACTTCGTATACAGTGAAAGCAGGCTTCAGCTTCTCCTTGTGCATAATGGAACAGAAAGATTTATTTATCTTTTTTTTTAATCTGTGGTGTCAGTTATCCTACCTTCTTTAGATTTCCATTCTAAAAAAAGCACTGTAGTGTATGTGCTTCATTGACATCTTTCATGTGTTAGGTTTTCACAGGTAGACTGGAAAATAATTAACTGTACCTATAAGCTATTAAAGCTTTACAGAAATAGTTGAATTTTAGTAGGTAAATTAAGGCTTTTTTATGAAACCTTTCAACCAAGAATTGCAAAGTGCAAAATATTTGCCTGCCCTAACTTGGCAAAGAGCTTGAACTACAGAAATTTTGTTGTTGCCACTAGAATTTCTATGCATAGGATTGGTTGCATTATTTTTTTTGCAGCCAGACATTAAGTAAATACTAAAGCCAGAATTTAGCGTTTAAAAACATTGTGTCTGTGTATCTAGTATGGGTTTGTATGGAAATACAAGGTAAAACCTCTAGGTTTGGATTATAAATACATAATAAAGACTAAAATGAAATGCTTTTTGACGTGGACTAACACCGAACTCTTGTTCTTATCTATAAATTGCTTTATCTGTCTTTTGTTATTTTTAAAACAATGTAATTAATTTGTTATTGTACCTATTTCTCTGCCTATGCTGACGTACTTGGCAAATTTCTGCCTTTAAGTGAAACTCTCTTGTGCTTTGAATTTAGGCCTTGCTAGTTCTTCACCAGTTAGACAGCATTGACTTGTGGAATCCTGATGCACCTATAGAAACATTCTGGGAAATTAGGTATGTAAGTTAACCTTTGTAAATTAGAGAAGTAGCTGTTTTGATTTTTGATTTTGCAATCGCTGTGAATGTTTTGGAAAAGAAAGCTGTGCAACATTGGCATGAATCCACAGTCAGAATTACTGTGTGTGTTCATGAAAAAGCTTTATTTTCCTTGTAGTGTATGAATTTAACAAAAATATCGTAACAATCATTTTGCTGGCTATCTTAGTGACTCTCTTTGGCCTGATGCTAAGGTGTAGAAATGATTATTAGTTTGAAAAGTTAGAGACTTTGCCCTGATCCAAATGTTTACTACTTGTTTAAGTTCTATTTTATCCTTTTGGGGCTGAGGGAGGGTAATGCAAAGCAATTCTAGAAGTGTGGATTCGCTAATCTTAGCTCTGAAGCCCTCCCCTGAGGAAGGTTGTACTTTGCCCTGACTTGTGATCTCCATTTGTCTTTCCTGTGTATTTCAAGAAATTTAATTCGTTAAAGTCATCTTGCTTTTTATAACTTCACAGCAGCTGTTGCAGTTGATTTCTTGGAGAATATTAAGGGAAATGAAGTTCCAAAAACGTCAGAATTACACAAAATGCTAAACCAAAAAGATAGGGATCTGTGAACTCAGAATTCTAAGACTTGCATGAGCTAAGTAATTTAGAAGAAAAACAATTGGTGATCTAATCTGTATTGGTACAGATGTTTGTTTTAGAAGAAAGGGAACGATGGTCTGTGAGGAACACTTAGCAGCATCAACAGATTGGCCTGCCTGACTGCTAAACATGGCGAGGGGCTTGTTATGGGCTAGGTTTGGGGCTGAGCCTTGCCTCCGGGGCAATAGCTGGAACTCACTCCTGGAACTTCTAAGAGTAGAAATGAGTTTGTGGTCTGTTCGGGCTGGGGGAAAAACCCGTTAAAATTGACACTAATTTGGACCCTTTGGCAGTTTTAACAGAGAGTGTGAGGCCTGAATGGATATGAAGGAGGAACATCCCTAGATGTGTTCCTTCCAGAACAGAGTTGAGACACGGTGTCAGAGCAGTGTAGGTAAACTTGTACTGCCGCTGTCTGTGCTGTATCTGTTCTGTGGATAATGGAGGACTTCTGAATCGACAGCCCTGGAGTCCGGACTTCTGACAAGTACCCAAACTGCTTACCTTCCTCTAGGGAACTAAAAAGGCCAGCTGGGCGGTGGGAAGGGTCAGAGGGGAGCTTGGCACTTAAAGTGCACACCTGTATTATATCTGCTGTACGTTTTAAAGGATGATGCTAGTATATGTATAGGATATTCATGCTACTTGCCTATTTCTATGTAAATGGTAGCAATATCTTCAGAAATGTTGTTGCTAGATGATAACGCTAATGGTGAATTTCATTTTGCTGCAGTTCACAAATGCTTTTTTATATCTGCAAGAAACTAACTAGTCATCAGATGCTCAGCAGTACAGAAATCCTCAAGTGGCTGCGAGAGATTCTCATCTGTAGGAATAAATTTCTTCTAAAGAACAAAGTAAGTAACTGTTAACATCTACCTGTTAGGATCATTAAAATGACTTGCTCTTTTTTGTCACTGCCTTTATTTAGCAGGTTATTTTTGTGATTGGAAGTGATTTAATAGCTACACCTACACTTTCTGTTTGCTGATTTCCTCCCTGCTGAGAGAGTGCTTTGTGAGGCACCCTTGATCAAAACTGTTATTTGAAGTTAGTTTTGGGATTTTTTTTTTCTTTTTTTTTTTTTTTTCTTTAGCTACACAGGTTGTTTTACTTGCCTGGAAAATGTGTGTGTGGTAATGGTGTGTGATACCCATTTGCCTAATACAAATGGAAATAATCCACAAGGTGAGAAAAAGGGAAAGATAGTTTTGATAAAATATACTTTTTCATGGATTAAATAAAAATTTCTTTTTGGATGTCATATTTGTGTGAGTCCTAGAATTCTGACTTCCTTCTTTCTGATAATCTCGAGAGACTATTTCCAAGCCAAATACCCATTGTAATGCTATACTTGCTAGAATTAAAACCACACTTGCTATATTACTTTTTGAATTAAAGATCTACTAGAAAAAATAGAGTTTCTGTTTTTTTCTGTCGAACCTGAAAGTAGGTGTGCTAACGTGAGAAGGATACCGTCTTAGGTGTAGTATATAGTATGCTTTCAGTCCTCTTTCAGCAAAAGCATTTTTACACTTATATGATTTTTTTATTTTCTTCTCCTTTTAATTTTGATAGCTCTGTTACTGTCTGTGTTGATGCTGAGTAGTAAACTTTTTCATTTGATAAATCCAGTTTAATCTATATTTGTAAAATATAATCTCACATATTGCAGCTGATTTCTGACTTTCTATCAATCCAAGAAGACTTTTACGTTTGGCCTTTAACTGGAAATCAACTGTCCTTCAGATAGAGAGTATGCTTAACATTATCGTTCTCCTTCCAGTTAAAAGTAATGAGTTGCTTTTAAAAATCTCTTTCCTCTCAGTGCTTAGAGGATGTTTATTAATATCAGGATCAGAAAAATTATGATAGTTGTTAATGGAGCTCTGCTTCACAATCTCAGTTCCTGCTTTTCTGATCAAATATAAAATGTATAGAATAAAACGTACGGTACTGCTGAGGTTGACCTCTTTAGACTTAATTACATCTAAATTATAATTATATTTAAGTTAGTATGTGTTTTGTGGGGTAAAACCAAGAAGTCTTTAGGGCTTTCAGGAGGCTCCAGGAAAGGGAGGAAAAAGCATCATTTTGTACTTACCTCAAGGTGATGTTTTTGAAGATGACTTTCCAGATAGTTTCTTACAGGGAAATACCATTCTAAGATACCATTAATTGGGGTAACTTTGTAACGCCCCGAGAGCACCAGTGTGTACTGTGTAAATGTTGAAGAGCTTTTTACCTTCCTGAAACCTATCCTTTTTACCCTTTTTAAAAAATAAGTTGATTTATTGTTTTTCTTCCCTCTTTATAGCAATCAGATAGGAGTTCCTGCCACTTTCTCTTCCTTTATGATGTCTCTGGAGGTGGAACTAGTCAAATTTCTCTTGATCACGAAGAGATGATACGGTGTGCTCCAGGAGCTACCCTCAGGAAAGCGAAAGGGAATTCTTCCATGGTGAGTAATATATCGTAATAATTATTTTTAACACTTGGAGAGAAAAACCTGTGTGTAAGTAGAAATTAAATTACTTTGAGAGTAATTTTTAAAAATAAAATGAGTTATTTCTGAGGAGGAAAAACATCTATACACTACATAATGTATGTCTCTAATTATGCTGGTTAATAATAATGTTTCAGACTTCAGAAAGTCACACCTTTTTCAAGCTAAAATGTTGGTGAATATTTTTTTTTCCTGAGGATTGCATATAGCATCCCTACACATTAGTCTATTGTTAATAAATCTGAAATCTCACTTTTTAAAGGATCGCGTGTGGTTTTGAGTGTACTGTGAAGGATCATAAATTCAAGCGTTTTAGTGAGGTATACCCTTTGACAGACAAGTTTATCAAGCCTAATTTTACTACTGGTTCTAGCTGCAAGGAAAAAAATGAAGAGGATATTTAGTACATCTTTTCTGAGTCAAAACTTTTTAATGTATACTTTTCCAGTATCAATAAGATTTTCTGAAGTACATGGTTGTCCTTATGCAAGGAGCGGGTTCTTAGCCACTGTGTTTGCACAACAGCATAGAAGAGCTCTGATCTTGTTTAGAATTGCTTATTCCTACTGGAATAAAGGCAGTTTTGAAGAACAATTTGATTAAGACTGTATTTTATTAAACTGCCACATTCATAATCAATATTACCAAATTTGGAATTATCTGTTTCCCAAGGAAAGTACAGCAGGATGTAGCGGAACACCGATCTGTCGCCAAGCCCAAACAAAATTGGAAGTCGCCTTATACATGTTTTTGTGGAGCCCAGACATTGAGGCCGTCCTTGTTGCAATGTCCTGTTTCCGTCACCTCTGTGAGGAAGCAGATATCAGATGTGGAGTAGATGAAGTCTCAGTGCATAATTTTTTGCCAAACTACAATACTTTCATGGAGTTTGCATCCGTTAGCAATATGATGTCAACAGGTAAGGATCATGAACCTGTAAAATACCTTTCTACCTGTATAATTAATAAAAGTATTATTTGTGTTTGAGTTCTTTAAACAGATGGATATTCTTAGTTTGATTGTTACTCCTGCTTTCACTGAAATATCTTAATCATTGGAGTTGCTGGAAAGAGTAGGGAATTTGGGTGACTGAATTCATGAGGATTTTAAAGTGTAACAAGAAGAATCCTTTTCTAAACATGTAAAGGGAATATGTCCCTCTGTTAATTTTACAATTACTTTCAAAGATCTCATATTTGATGTATATGGGTCTTCAAAAAACTTGTTTAAATGTTCTGTACTCTTCTATAGGGAGAGCAGCTCTTCAGAAGAGAGTGATGGCCTTATTACGACGCATTGAACATCCCACTGCAGGCAACACAGAGGTAAACTTTGTTCTGAATTTATGTACTCTTTGCATGCGTATTTTCTTGACTACAGAAAATACTGTTATTACAAGTAGTTTTGAAGTTAACTCTTGGTTTCTCTTGTTTTAGGCCTGGGAGGATACACATGCGAAATGGGAACAAGCTACAAAACTAATCCTTAACTATCCAAAGACCAAAATGGAAGATGGGCAGGTGACTATGAATTTTGCCATAAGTTCAACCCTTAGAAATTCGTAATAACTATTTAAGCTTATTTATTTTAAGAAATTAAATTTTAGTCTAGAAAATGAATTTTGTAGGCAGCCTTAAGCTCCATGAAAGTATTCCAGAAAAATCATGATACTCAGTTGTCCACTATGCTAAGAGACCAAGAAGTAGTTTGACTTAAATTGCTGTAAGGGAGGTGGAGACTGAGCTTAAAAATTAAAAAGAAATTGAAAAAAAGAGTAGTGAAAACTCTGGAATACTACTAGAGAAATTATGAAATCCCTTTCCCTGAAGGTTTTTAAACAAGCTGCTGGCTATCGTGATTTAAATGTGCTGTAAATAGAGCAGGGAATTGACTAGGCAACCCCCTTCAGTCCTTTGGCCTTGCTTTTTCAACTTCTCCTAGAAGATTCTTGAGACTGGAACTGCAAATGGCAGGATGTGTTCAGAATACTTTAAAATTCTGATCTCTCTCCTTTAGTTATGTTTAATTGAAGAGATTTCATCTTCAGCCGTTCTTTTTCAGGTTACTGAAAGTCTTCATAAGACAATTGTTAAGAGACGAATGTCGCACGTTAGTGGGGGAGGCTCCATAGACTTGTCTGACACAGATTCTCTTCAGGAGTGGATCAACATGACGGGGTTCTTATGTGCCCTTGGAGGAGTGTGCCTACAGCATCGCAGCAACGCCGGATTAGCAACCTACAGCCCGCCTATGGGCCCGGTCAATGAGCGGAAGGGCTCCATGATATCTATGGTGTCCACTGAGGGAAACGCAGAGACTCCTGTTAGCAAGTTCATCGATCGGTTATTGACTCTGATGGTCTGTAACCATGAGAAGGTGGGACTTCAGATACGGACTAACATTAAAGATCTGGTGGGCTTGGAGTTGAGTCCAGCACTTTATCCCATGCTGTTTAACAAATTGAAGAATACCATCAGCAAGTTTTTTGATTCTCAAGGACAGGTAAAGTGTTCATGTAGTCCTTCACATTTGCGTCTTAATAAAAAGCATCAGTCTGGTCTTTCACATAGTTAATTGAAATAGATGCTTTTTCGTGTTTTGTACAAAAAACCTGCAAGCATTGTGATTGTATTTGACAGCATGTATTAATAATTACTGAATTTGTGATTCCAGGCTATATTTAACATCGAGTAATTGAAAACATTCTTGAATTTTTAGTGAACTCAGAGTACAGAATCTGGGAGAATGTTCTCAGAACTGTTATGGCTGGTAGTATTTACCTATTTAATCTTGGATTAAATTGTTGGAATTCTTTTGACTAGGTGGTAACTAGAAAAATGCTTGTGCATTAGATTTTTTGAAATGCTGCAGTGTATTTGATAAATACCCTTTTTTGGTTTTGTGTGTAAGGAATTAAAACCAGCAATTTTCTTCCTGTAGGTTTTGTTAACCGAGACTAACACGCAATTTGTAGAGCAAACCATTGCTATAATGAAGAATTTGCTTGACAATCATACAGAAGGGAGCTCAGAACATCTTGGACAAGCTAGTATTGAGACAATGATGCTGAATCTGGTGAGGTAAGAAATCCTGTTGGCCTTCCTATACAAAGTAATGTGTCGAAGAGGTGAGGCAGAGCCTTCTGGTTTGTATCTTTTCTGCTTGCATCCATGGAGAAGCAGCAGCTGATTTTCTGATCCTCCTCCTTATGGCTCTGACAACTTCAGTAATTGTGGAGATCATTTATACTGTAGCATAAAGTACACTGGAGGGTGACTTTTTTTAAAGAACTAACCATTCCATAGCTTGACCCTGTTGTAAGCATTCCTTGTTTATTTTATTTTCTGTACAATGGTGTTAGTGGTTAAAAACCAGCTGAAGGGTGGATTTCTGTTCAGTTTTATACTAATAGGAAAATTATTTGGCCAGAAAAAATTTTGTACTGCTCTTCAGCTGGCTTACTCACTTGGAGGGAAAAAAAAAGAAGGTAGCCCAAAACCCGAACACTTGCTAGTCCATTGTGCAAGTCTTGCGGGTCAGCCAGTGTGTAGGTTCCAGCATGGAACTGAAAAGATTGGTCAGATGTGTAGGCCTTGTAGTATGAAGTAGCGTGAAGTATTTAATTAATCTTTTTGCTTTTTTCTTCAGGTATGTGCGTGTGCTTGGAAATTTAGTACATGCAATTCAAATAAAAACTAAGCTATGTCAGTTAGTAGAAGTAATGATGGAGAGAAGAGATGACCTTTCGTTTTGCCAAGAAATGAAATTTAGGTAAGTATTGCATTATATAACTTCTAGGATAGTGTAATGTGGACAAATGTCATTTTACTTGGTAGTTCAAATAGTTCTTACACTGAATTTGTAATAATTAAGAGTGATGCCAGCAGTAGTAAGTGTGTCTGGGGAAGGGCTGGTTAAAAAAGAAAAAAAAAATCCAAAAACCAAATTGACAAAGCTAAAGCAATATATATATATGTATGTATGTAACAGGAACAAGATGGTGGAATATTTGACAGACTGGGTTATGGGAACATCTAATCAAGCAACAGATGAGGATGTGAAGTGCTTGACAAGGTAAGAAATTAAAGTTCTCAAGTTGCTAACAGTGGCATGTGATATCCACAAGTGAGCTGGCTTACGGGGGCTTCCTCTAGTGTCAGTAACATTACGGAAAAGACCAAAAGTTTTGGTGAGCAGCAACATAATTCTATTCAATGCATAGTCTTAACTAACGTTGCTTGTTGGTGGTTGGTTTTTTTTTTTTTTTAATCTACCAAATTTATTTAATTCCTTTTAATACCTTTTCTGAGTTAGCATTAGGATTGAACACTTTATTTGCAAGAGCTCCATCTTCATATGAAGTGTTCTGAAGAATCAAATCGTCCAACACTGTAGTGTTGAATTTATACTGAAGTGGTTTTTAGTGACAAATTTAGTTTGCAGTTGTTGTCCTTAGTAGATGTATTACTTGACCCTGTACCACAGAACGTAACAACTTTTTTCCTAATGGACAGAACGTTACTAAATATCTTTTTTTTTTTTTTTTTTTTTTTTTTTTTTTTTTTTTTTTAATATTATTTTCACCTGAATTTAGATATATGAGGAAAATAGACTTGATACCAGATGGGAAAATTATCAAGGGGATCGAGAGACTAATTCTGCTAAACAAATTCACAGCTTCTTAAAATGGTATTTTTCAGAGATTTGGACCAAGCGAGCATGGAAGCCGTGGTCTCTCTTCTTGCTGGGCTTCCACTGCAGCCTGAAGAAGGAGATGGTGTTGAGTTGATGGAAGCCAAGTCTCAGTTATTTCTTAAGTAACTAGTGATTTTAACTATTTTTTCTATACATTGACTCTAAGTAGATGCAGCAAATGACGTTTATTACAAACTATAGAGTTCTTTTTTTTTCTAGCAAAAATAATTTTATTGTCTGAACAGGAATTGCCTCTTACATATCCCATTTCACAAACCTCTGCCTCCTAGGTTTATGAAAACATTTTAGTTTAGAAAATAATTATAAAATTTGGCTTTGTTTCTACTTAATGCAGATGTATGCTTAATTCATGGGAGTGATTAGCTTGCTTAGATATTATATTTTTATCTATGAAGCTTAACATCTCTTTCAAGACATCTGTTTGTAAAGGCACACCTGTGAAATTCACTTGCTTGGTTTGAGAACTTTTATACAAATTTTAGGACAGTGCCTTCTGGTTCTTACTGTGCTACAAGAAAGATTACTTGGGGCAGTTATGAAATGTTTTGGTTTTTGGGTTTTTTGGGGTTTTTTTTGTTGGTTTGTTTTTTGGGTTTTTTTGGGAGGCTTATTGTCTGTTTGCTACTGTATGGAAATCTTTTCAGGCAGTTACCCTTGCAGAATCTGTTTTACTCATCCAAGTCTTTTTCTTTGTCTTTAGATATTTCACACTGTTTATGAACCTTCTCAATGACTGTAGTGAAGTTGAAGACGAAAGTGCACAAACGGGTGGGAGGAAACGTGGAATGTCTCGAAGACTAGCTTCGCTGCGGCACTGCACCGTTCTTGCTATGTCGAATTTACTCAATGCTAATGTGGACAGTGGTCTTATGCACTCAATAGGTAAAGTAGTTAGAGATAACTGTGCATACGTGAATAGTAATGCAGACATTCATGTTTAATTTATTTTTACATCTTCCTTAGTAGTTCTGGGTTTTTTTAATCAGGCTTGGGCTATCATAAAGACCTCCAAACAAGAGCTACGTTTATGGAAGTCCTCACCAAAATTCTGCAGCAGGGAACAGAATTTGATACGTTAGCAGAAACAGTGCTAGCAGATCGGTTTGAGAGATTGGTGGAGTTGGTTACAATGATGGGTGATCAGGGGGAGCTTCCTATTGCTATGGCTTTAGCCAATGTGGTGCCTTGTTCTCAGTGGGTAAGTTGATTCATGCATTTTATTCCCTATATTTTTAAAATATTAAGACTTGAAATAAAGATCAGTGCAAACTTTAAGGGTGTAACAACAGTCTGCTAAAGAGAGATGAGATCTACTGTTCATGATAGCTAGCCTTTCTTAGTATATTCTTGGAAAGCATACTGAATCTAATTGTCAGAGATCTTGATCATAAACTTCATTTTTATAGTAAATTTTTAGTTAATGTCTAGGAATAATTTTATATACACTTACTGTAATAAATGCATCTGTTTGGGCTGTTTATTACAGATCGTGTGCACTCTAATATGGGTGAACAGAACTGTATTTACTCCTCTAGGTTTTAGCAAGATGAGTGGGGCTTTGTTATACAGGAGAATAGCTGCTTATCTGTCTGGACTAACCGTTATGAATTTGTATGGCTGGATATCATGAGGCAGACTTTCAGACAAGCAATAGCACAGGAGAGATTTGAAGTGAGATTGTGTATGCTTAATTTGATATTTGCATGCGAGACTCCATAGCAAATTTAAAGCATTAGTACAAACTGCTTGATATTTTTTTCATAATACTTTTTTTTTTTTTTTTATATACTTGCTTTGGCTCACTGCTGCTCAGATTAACATTTCATTGCTTCTTTTAAGGATGAGCTAGCTCGTGTCCTGGTCACACTCTTTGATTCTCGACACTTGCTCTACCAGCTGCTCTGGAATATGTTTTCAAAGGAAGTGGAACTAGCAGATTCCATGCAGACACTCTTCCGAGGAAACAGCTTAGCCAGTAAAATAATGACTTTCTGTTTTAAGGTATATTATCTAATCTTTCTCTCTGCTACAGATCACTTCAATAACAGGAAAAGTTTTTAGTAATATAAAAATAAAGTTAAGTTTAGGGAGTTTTGCTTTTAATGTTTTAACATATGATGAACTAAATCTGGTAGATCTCTTATGACTGGGCACAACCGAAAAATACAAATCTTCCTGGAACCTTTGGTAAGACTTCATGACCTAGCTGGTTAGGCTTAAGCTTGCAGTTAGTGCTCTTGAAAGTTTCCAAGGCAATAAATGCTCCATCTTGCCTAGTCTGTATATTCTGCATTGTGAAAAAGGAAACTGGTCACAGTAACAAAAACATTTGCAAGATTTGTAGATTTCAACAAAGATTACTGGTTATTTAGAAAACATAACTTATTTGCTACAAACAGCTAAATATTTGTGACAGTTTTCGTTGTCTTAAAGTCCTTTCCTAAATAACCTTCAGTCATAGTAGGGCTCTTTAAACTTCTGACTAATTCGGTTCTGAGTGATTCAGGGGCTAGTACCAGCTTGAAGACAATTCCTGGTGGTCTTTTTGTAACGGGCATTTTTTTAAAGATGGGTGGACAAACTCTGAGGTCTTGTTATGCTTCCATTCCAGTTTAGAAAGTTGTGTAGTACTGTGCAAACAGAGATGGGATGTTGAGTCACTGAAACAATCCCATCTGGGTTTTGTGGTTATTAAAGCAACCTATAATTTTCTCAAATTGGAAATGCATTAAAATCTTTGTAGAAATTAATCACAGATATGTTTCAGACGTGAGACTGTAATATAGAAACACCAGTTTTAAAGAAACCTGGCTTATGCCAAAACAAATCAAATGTTTCAGGCTCTGTTAACACTTAGAAAATTTTGGAGTGTTCCTGTGAAGTGCCACATTAATCTGGCCACCTATTCTGATTTTCTTTCTACAGGTATATGGTGCTACGTATTTGCAGAAGCTTTTGGAACCTTTGTTAAGGACTGTGATTACATCCTCTGAATGGCAGCATGTTAGCTTTGAGGTGGATCCCACAAGGTTTGAGATTCAAGGGGGGAGCAATTGTATTTATTTGTAAACGTGATTTCCAGTCATTGTAAATAAAATAGGATTCCTTTTTCCTTGTTGCAAATATTTTTCTCTCATACTTTCATACTTTTCCACTCCTCACCTTACCAGGCACATTAATTGTATCTGCAATCTTTATACCCAGGGAGAATTGTACAGAGCTGTCCAACACAGCGAGATGAGTTTTGCTGCATGTCCTCTAAGCCCTGAGAGAGTAAGGAAGGTAGAGAGCTCTTGCAGGACCTCTTCTCCTACTTGCTACTTCATACTTTTGTGTAGGCCACTAATGTGGGGATTTCCAGTAGTACCAGAAAGTATCTGCTTTAGGTCAATTAATTAATTACAGAAGCGAGATGGAATGCATGCATGTGGTGTGTAATTTTTTTGCTTTAATTTCTCTTGTATCACTTTGAGACTTGGGTTTGGTAGTTGTTGTTTTATTGCTTTGAATTATCTCTAACTCTTAGAAAAACCTCAAGTATTCGTCTTTTAAGTAGCTTACCAAAAGATGGGGCTTCTTATTAGTAGTTTAACTCTCAAATATCCGTGTCTACCTCAAATTCCTTCCAGAGAAACCGTCATCAAACTGATAATGCAGTTATCAGTTGGAATTATGTATGCCTGTCTTTGTGTGGAATGGTGTGAGAGAATCCCACTGATAGCTCTCTGTTGATTACTGAGTTTTAAATGACCTTACATCTGTAACGTACATGGTTTAAAATAGCAATGGAAACTTTTGTGTAGAAGATCATAAATACTTCCATAAGATTTCTGTTTACCCTAGGAAATAAGGTTACTACGAAACAGAAGTACCGCTAGTATCATTTATTTGATTGCTGGTTATACATTTATGGGTCTGTTTCAGGCTGGAGCCTACAGAAAGCCTTGAAGAGAACCAGCGGAGTCTTTTGCAAATGACAGAAAAGTTTTTTCATGCAATCATTAATTCTTCTTCGGAGTTCCCACCACAGCTTCGCAGTGTGTGCCATTGCTTATACCAGGTATGCCTGCAATGGTTACCTGCCCCTAAACTTTGGGGTTTGTTCTTATAATTCTAGCAACTGGAGCTTGGGCCAGAGTGGGCATTTCTGAAAGACTGTTTTCAGGCGTTCGTTAAATAACATGAATCTAAACATAGAGACTGTATGGTGTTTTAAGACTAAACATTGTTTTTTTTAAGGAGCTGAATCACAGCTAGGGACTTAGCCCTAATAAGGCAGCAATAATCTCTCTTTAGCCTCTCTGTGGGAGACTAAAGGTTAACGAGGGAGGTAGAGGTTATACGTGCTTTTATCAGTTTGTCATATGGACCGTCTGTAGGGAAGGCAGGGAAAGTGGAGGGGAGAGGGAAATCACTGCTGGGTTGAGAGAATGCAAAACTGTGTTTTGAATAGAGAAACAATGTACTTGTTTATTTCTGATTGATACTGTATAAAAAGTTAATTCTCTAAAAGTCTTACGCATCACACCTTTGGTAAAAGTTAACTATGAATAAAATAGCTGCTTATGCAGTTACTGACTCTAGGTAGTTGTTCTCTGAGTAAAAGTAGAGGCACTTTCTCCAAGAGCTTTTTTCTCTGAAGTACGTTTTTCAAAAAAATGCCTGTGAAATGTATTATTCAGGTCAATACTCCAGGAATATTGTTTAGTTGTCCAGTACAGATTGGCAAAATCTTACACTTTCTGCCTTAGATATAAAAGCAGATTATAAAAGGGTGTAAGATGCTCGTGAGAATCATAGAATCATAGAATCATAGAATGGTTAGGGTTGGAAGGGACCTTCAAAGGTCATCTAGTCCAACCCCCAAAAAACCTGTATGGTACTCAGTAGGACTACAGTAGTTAACGAGTCCTAAATTTTAGAAAGTGTGGATTGGAGCTGAGAATAGTGGAATGAAAAAGATGTATAAAATGCTGTTGGCTGTATCTGGTAGAGAATTGTTTGTGGCTGTATGTGCTTCCCTAAAGATCATTTGCAGGCGAGGTCAAGACACCGTATCATTCAGGCTTTATTCTCATCATGCTCTGTCTCGTAGTCGTGTTCTGAAAGCAGGAGGCTCTAGGTTGCTGTGGACAGCCGTAAGGAAAGCCATTAGCTTGTACTGGGAAGGAGGTCTGCTGGCATATAATTTGGTAAATAATGTTATCCTTGTAACTGGGGTCCTGCAGATGCTCTCTGCTTTTGAGGTAGAATCCCAACAGGAATACGTTTTGGTCTACGAAGAAAAATCTCTTCCAGCTGCTATGAGCAGCGCGTTCTGCTGGAGGCACTGTGCCTGCTGGAGGCCTGGAGCGCATTACTGTGTGTGACGGGCGGCTGTGCTTGGGTTAGCTGACCAAAGGCTTTGCAAACTCAAAATACTGAGAAATTCAGCAGGTAAATAGGAGGAAGCGAACCTGGAAGAGACAGATAAAAGTATCTATAGAGTTCCTTTCATGAGACAAATTCCAAAGATTGACTTCTCTTTGTGGCTAGAACTTCAGTGCTGTCACACAAACCTTGGAAGGTGACCAAGCTGGGACCACCCTCTCTTGCCTGTTTCCAGTACCATTTATCAACGGTGCTTAGAGAGGAACCTTCCAGTGGTGCACTGTCCTCTGTAGAGTCGGTTCCCCTGTAGTGGTACCCTCCTGGCCACCTCCCGCTCCAGTACCTGCATTCCCCAGCCTCCATCTCTACTCTGTCCCACTTCTGCTGCTCTGTCGCAGCTCAGCAGCAGGTTTTTGAGCCCAGTATGGTTATAAGTGGGTCTCTTGCTCTTTGTGTGTTTCTGATGGATTTAGCGGCTGCTAAAAATTCCAGTGGGAATTCCGTGCTCACCGGAAATACAATTTCCAGTCCTGCTGGAGGACTGTCGCAGAAGAGCTGTGTGTGGAAGAGTAACATCTGAGCTGTGGTCTCAGTTAAGTGGTCTGGGTGAGCTATTTTTGGCCTTTCAGCCACGGAGACTGTATGTCAGGTCTAAAGTAAAGCAAGGAAAGTAAATTTTTTGAACAGTGCAAACAAAGTATGAATATGCTATGCAGAAAAACTCTATGCAGTGTAATTTAGTCATGTTTTATTAATAACTGCTACTGCTGCTATTCTCAGAAGATGGAAGTGAAAACCAGTTAATTTTATGTTGTGACTGTTGTGGATGTTGGGTTGTTACTGGGAGCTGTTGGAATGAGCTAGGCATGCAAACCTTGTGCCTGTTTCTGCTATAACAACTTGTGTAAATGGCTTCTAAACCATCAGCTTCTCATTCCAACAGTGGTTGTATTCAGGTTGACGTGGGGTGGTTTTGGGGGTGGTGGGGTTTTTTTGGTTGTTTTTTTTTAAATTAGGAAATGCAGGGGGCAAGTTGGTTTCCTTCATACAGACATAGACTGAGAGTATATTTGTGTGTTACTGAAATGTTGCAACAACCTTGATTTTTGCTTCTGTTAGTTGACGTGACGTTGTCCCACACCTTCTCCTCTAATTGCTTTTATATGCTCTTACTATCAGATTTATTTCCATTTCAGAGATACGTTGCTAGAAATTATTTATACAAACCATTTTTAATTCCTACATGAAATGGAATTACTAAAACGTACTCACTAGTGGGCATTGACAGTTTCTGCTATGGAAGTGTTATCAAGTCTATTGGCTTTATTCTCAACTTTTTTTTTTTTTTTTTTTTTAACAAGGTAACTTATTCCTGAAAGAGATGATTTACTAGCAAATATAAAGTGGTATTAACTGATACTCAGCTTCAACATTTACTACTTTAACTGTTCCTATTATCACCTCCATTTGTGTACAAATGTTAGTGTAATAATTCATTCTGTACTGTGAAATTCCAGAGAGTTTTTATGAGCCTGGCCTTTATCTGAAAGGAAGTACAACTAAAATCTGAAATTCTTAAATTAATTTCTTTTTATCATAAGAACCAAATAGGTGATTTTTTTACAAGGTGAATGTGTTCCGTCCCAAGCAGTAGTGTAAATGAGACTGAATTTTGCAGTGTCTTTTTATGCTGAGAGTTTTAAAGTAAGCGTGTGTGCAGAAAATACTCATCAGGTGTGTTCTGTAAATGATTTGTAGCTGATTTTAATCAAACATTCCAGGCCAGGTTGGCTGGGGCTCTGAGCAGCCTGATCTGGTTGGAGATGTCCCTGCTCCTGGCAGGGGGGTTGGACTGGGTGGGCTTTGAAGGTCCCTTCCCACCCAAGCTTTTCAATGATTTATTATGGGAATGGTGCATTTAGTTGGATATTGGGGTCTATGCTGGCTTTTCTGTTACCGGAGCAGAGCCCTAACTAGTGTTTGCACCTGGAAACGTCATCTGAGTAGTGACTGTGACAGGTTCACCAGTGCTCATTTTCAGGTAACGTATGTTCAGGGGTGTTGTGTGGTCACGAACAAACCTGATCAAAGTAATTCATACAGAGAACTTGTGCTGGCTATTTCATAAAAAACACACAGACATACATGATTTTTCTTAATAGAGATGGAATTTTACTTGCTTATCACTGGCCTGATAAATAGGGTATGCGTATGACTGCTTCAGAAGCTAGGTCTCTAGAATTGACACACAGTGAGAAATTTGACGGAGGCACCTTTGGTTAAACATTAACAGATCCTGCCCAAATTGGAACTATTTAAATTTAGCTTGGTTAGCAGAACAGCTTTTGCTGTCTAGTGGTGTGGGGTTTTTTTCTTTTTACGCTGACATTCTTAAGTTGCAGAAATTACCTTCCAGTTCCAGTTTGTGCGGTACTGGGAAGGTGATTTCAGCTGTGGGTGCTTGCCTGCTCTCAAACTGCTAACTGTTGCTAGCTCTCATTGCTCCAGCTCCAGGGGTTGCTTGCTGTAGGGCTCCTCAGAGGAGCTCGTGTACTGTCAGAGGAATTTGAAGGCTGTAGGAGGGAGCTCCGGGCCCGAACTGTTCCTCTGTACTGCAGCAGTGACAAGGCTGGTGCCCTGCAGCTTTGCTGCTGGATGGGAAGTACGAGAGAACGGGATGCTTCCTGGTGGGTCCCTTTGCAGTTAAATGACATAAACACAACTAAGTCAGATATCTTGATTTGGAAATCTATAATAAATTAATGTAGACCTGCTGGCTTTTTTCTTCCTTTTTCCACAGTGTTTTGTGACAGAGTTTAGCTATCAAAGTAGTAATAACCGTGATGATTCACAGATCAAACTAAATTGAAGGACACACAGAGAAACATTGGGAACATTTAAAACTCTAAATTTATTTTAAAAGTAATATGTATTTCAAAGGTATAACGCTTTACTATTTTCACTATTGAAATGATTTGGGGATAGTGAAATACATCTGAAAGCCGCATATACCATTTAATGCCCAATATTGTGTATGGTGAGCACATGGATGTGGTTTGACCGTTGATCTAGCCAGAAATAGTAGAAATGATTGAAACGCAACATTTGCTTGTTTTGTATTTAGTGCTTTGTAAATAAGATGTAATAAAAATGTGAAATAAAAACTCCATCATCAGTCTTTAGTTTATATATTTCATTTTCTGTTGGTTATGTTTGTTACATTTTACTGTGTAATTTCTGTACAAGTCAACATTGGTTTTTTGTTGCTGTATGTAGTTGGTGCTGTGACTTGTTTGTGCTCATCTCTGTTCTGTAGGCAACTTGCCACTCTCTACTGAATAAAGCTACCGTAAAAGAAAAAAAGGAAAACAAAAAATCAGTAAGTTTGGAGACCTTTTTATTAGCCATTTCTTTCAAAGCACAACAGAAATCTTTTGCTGTTTGTTCAAAACATCTTCACTTCAATCTGTTTGACCTCACTGTAAAATCATTCTACTAATTCTGGCACAAAATAGCTTTCATTTCAATTAACCCTGGAATTAAGTTATATTTAAAATATTCTCTGTGTGCCTATTTGAGTAAACAAAAGACATTTTTAACATTACTGCTTAGTATTTAATACTCTGATTTTTCTACCCTTGCCACCATCTTCAAATTAAAAAAAAAAAAGTAGAAGAAGAATGTTTTCTTTGGTTTTGGGAAAAGTCCAAGTCTGTTTAGTCATTTTAACACTCTGCAGATAACTTGACTTCAGCCTGCATCGTGGGAGAAGAAGAATTAATATATATGGGTTACTGAAAAGAGGCTTATATGACTTGTTTCTGATATATTTTGCTTTGTGACTAAGCAATAAAATTTGGAACGTGTATTTATTTACTGAGAAAAGCAAATTTCCCATTTTGAGTACCTTGCTGTGTTAAGGAGCTCAGATAGGTAGATTGTGACAGAGTAGTGTCATTGAAGTTAACTCACCCTTTTGTTTGACAGTGACCTCAAAATATAAAGTATGAGTAAAACGGAGGCAAAATGGAAATTTAGACTTTTATTAAATAATCCTGTATTTTTTTTGCTGTAACTGAGCAGAATAGTAACCATGTTTAAGTGCAAAATATGTGTGCAAACTCCTATTTTACAAGAAAACATTATCTACTAATTGCATCACAAGGTAACTGAATGAAGTTGCTGCTGAGCCAAAGTGACTCTTGGTGTATTATGTATGTACTGATGGCTTTATCTGTTTTAAGAATTGTGACTTGAGATTGCACTAGTTATGTTCTGAGGTATTTCAGTAAAATGGGTTTTATTTGTTGGGTTTTTTTTAATTTTAAACATTCTAACTTAAAATAATATGCTTGCTGATTTTATTCTGTGAAAAGATAGTCTGACTTGTTTTTATTAACCATTGTTACTCATAAGAAAATATACATATGGATATTGAACCTTTCTAGAATCACATATAGCATATTTAACAACTTTATTCTTGTCAGGGAGCTCTATCATTAACTTTTCAACATCAAATGAAAGATATCTAGAGAACAGACTATCCTCTTAATAATATGCAGTTAATTTCCTAAAAGGAAAGGAGATTTCTTTTTTCTTACGACACTTTCAGGAAAAAAAAATTATTTTTTTTCTTCTGAGCTAGCAAAAACCAATATTTTAAATCTGTAGCTCTTTGAGCAAATTCCTGCTAAGTGATTTTGGACAGTGTCTGTATAGGCAAACAAGTACGCTGGCCACTCAGCTCTGGCTCATTCTGTCTTTTCTCCTTTGGCAAATCTGGTGAGATGTGATGGTTCTGAAGAGTATTTCTACAAATATCTCCTTCCCACAAATTTAAAATTATTCCGGAAACTTTACAGCATAAGTCTTATTGCTGGAGAGGCTCTTGTGATCAGTAATGAATTTATAAATACAGAAATAAAAGACTCACTAATTTAGGGAGAATTACCTGTATTTGGTGGGAAGACGGTGCACAGCTGAGTGCGAACGTACGGCGTTCGCGTTACTGTCAGCGGCAGGGCCCTGGGATTAAGTGGTCACTAACTCTGAAATGTGCCTTCTTATCTTTGTCCACTAGTTATTGTGGCATTTTCACCCCAGCAGAAAAGTTTGTACAAATGCTGAAGTGAAGTGAACTAGTGTGTCTGACAGCTCCCTTGCCCTTTTCTCATTTCCCTCTCGTTCCTCATTGACCTGTAATGCAAGAGTGTCCTGCTCAGGTGTATTGAGCTTGGTTGGTATGGAAAAAATGCTTACAGTTGGATTACTATACAGGGCTTTTCTCAGCTTGCTTTATTCTTCTTTGATGCAAAAATATTCTTTATAATTCTCGACTTCATAGGTTGTTAGTCAGCGATTTCCTCAGAACAGCATTGGAGCAGTTGGGAGTGCCATGTTTCTTCGGTTCATCAACCCTGCGATCGTCTCGCCTTACGAGGCAGGGATTTTGGATAAAAAGCCTCCACCGAGAATTGAAAGGGGATTGAAACTTATGTCAAAGGTGAATCAGGAAATATTTTTATTTGGCTGTATTACATGTTCTACCTGGTTTAGTTCTGCTCTTTGAGTAGTAAGAGAAAATTTAGGTAAACTTGTATTTTTTTCTGTAGCAACTGTCATGTTTATTAAAACTGCGGTTTCCATACTATGTTTATAAATTATGACCTTAATGTTACAGCTCACAGCAATGCCAGTGTGGGGAACAGTTTGTATGGAGCCTCTGGCTCTCCACTTGAACTTCTAACCGTATTTGAAAACAAAGAAACCAATGTTACTATGAGGGCAGGGAGAATAATGGCAGACAGATGCTGATTAAGTTCATGCTAGCCCTAAAGAAGTGAATTTTCCTATCTTTAATCCTGGTCTAAGGAAAGTCATTTTCTAGTACTTTGGAAGTTGAACATATTTTGAATTAGTTGGCTTGTTGGCCTTTATTTTGAGGTTTCCCAACAAGTTAAGATGAATACTTCTGGCAGTGAAGTTACACTGACTACTGTAACAGTTAATACATTAGATCTTTATGTGTCTTTACTATCTTTTTATTGTCTAGATACTTCAGAGTATTGCCAACCATGTCCTGTTTACAAAAGAAGAACATATGCGGCCTTTCAATGATTTTGTAAAAAGCAATTTTGATGCAGCACGAAGGTAAGCCCTTTGGAAACTCGGGGAGTCTGCGTTGTGTGAAGAGTGAGCAGAGAATGTTCTTACAGACTTTTAATTTACGCTGAGTCTGCTTGGCAGTCTGTTTCCCTTACACACTTACGGTTGTTACTGGTTTTGAACCTCAGGTTTTTCCTTGATATTGCGTCTGATTGCCCGGCCAGTGACACTGTCAATCACAGCCTGTCTTTCATCAGTGATGGCAATGTACTTGCTTTGCACCGGTTACTGTGGAACAATCAGGAGAAAATTGGCCAGTACCTCTCCAGCAACAGGTAAGACTTCACACGGGTTATGAAGGGAGTTGCTGATATTTGGAAATACTTTCAGATGCTTTTGTTACTGAGAAGAATATCATAGCTGAAAAATCTTGCGTTTGGAAACTTTTGTCTTATTGACAAGCCATTACTGGGAACATGCCTGACATCTTTGCTGCCCACTTTACTGCCAACCTTTTCTGCAAGTGTACTGTTATCTTTTGTAAAAAATGTTCTATGTGTAACAAACATTTTTCTTATTATTTCTTATCCAGCCTGTTCAAGGTAAGGAGGAATAGTGGGCAAAAAATAGGAATTGCTGAGTAAAGGACTTAAGTAATATGCTGTTTCCTAGGGACCACAAGGCTGTTGGAAGACGACCTTTTGACAAGATGGCTACTCTTCTTGCCTATCTGGGTCCTCCTGAGCACAAACCTGTAGCAGATACCCATTGGTCCAGTTTAAATCTCACTAGTTCCAAATTTGAAGAATTTATGACGAGGTAATGAGATTATCATGGAGGGGACACATGTTGTGGGTTTCTAGACTTTAGCATGTCAGGCAATACAAGGGTTGGGGATTTTTTTTGAAAGGCAATTGTGAAAAGTTGATGTCAATGTACTGCTTTTTAGGCATCAGGTACATGAAAAAGAGGAGTTCAAAGCACTGAAAACATTAAATATTTTCTACCAAGCTGGGACATCAAAAGCTGGCAATCCTGTTTTCTACTACATTGCTCGGCGGTAAGGAATCTTTCACCTTTCCTGTCTGAAATACACATGTAAAGTCAAAAGTATCAATTGTATATAAAAAACGGGACATCAACTTTGTAACAAACAAGAATCTGGAAAGAGCTTATTTATTGAGTTTTGGTGACAGTATTTCTCAGTTGAGTTGTTTCCTAAACGAGGACTGTCATAGTTTTTCCACCCAGGAGTACGTGAGTATCTATGGAAAAATACCTAAAACTTTACAGTGAAGCTGCAACTAGAGTAGGAATATAACTGAAACTTGGTATTTCAGTCTAGTTCTTAAGTAACTGCACTATAAAACCCATGGAGGACAGCATGTTCAAAACTGTCTCCATAGCAATGACACTCATTACTAAGAGTCAGTCTTAAGTCTTTTTAAGAACAGGAAAATCATTGTGCTCCCAACAAGTGCAATCAAAGACAAAGCTGTAACAATAAGATTAGAGCTCTCGTACCTTTTTTTATGTGCTGTGCTGTTGATACCTTTGCTTTTGGCAGTGGTGTTGCTGGTGAGATGTTGGCTGGCAGCAGTGGGACTGCTGGTTTTGGCACTGACAGGGTGCGTTTTGGTGTTGCTGAGGTCTGTGAAGTTCTCACTAGCACTGGTCATGTAGTGAGACTCCTGATGTCAACGTGGCACTTAGGATTGCTGGCAGATCTGGTATGGATGTTCATTGTTGAGTTATTGCCGATGCGTTTTGTGCCAGTGAGACTCTTGCTTTTGCTTCCACTGGTGCTGCCAATATGTTTTTTGCTGGTGCTGCTGGTGGTAGCTGAGTTCATGCTGGTGGAGCTGCCTGTGGCACTAGGGCTGGTAGAGTTCATGTGGTTGCTTTGGCTCTTCCTGGTGCTTCTGTTGCTGGTGGGATGCTTGTTTGTGATGCCAGTGAGTGGCTGTTGCACCGGTGGAGCGCTGTTTGTGGTACCCTTGCTGCTGATGTGTTTATCTGTGGCATGGTTAGGAATGGTTGTCCCTGGGAAGCTCTTGCTTGGGCTGCTTGTTGGGGTAGGGCTGGGAAGAGAGCTTTTCCTGGGGTATCCGAGTGTTCCACATAATTCTGTACTGGCACAGATTTATTGAATCTTCTGCTTGAGTACTGCTTTTATGCTAGGCAGTAGAAAAAACATCAGTGGTGGTTTTTTAACAGATTCAGAGGGGATACAGAGTTGACAATAAAGTGAGTGTATACAGTGCCCAAACTGTTTTGAAGGTTTAACTAAGGACACTTTAAAAATGCTGCATTGCGTAGGGGACTAACTCCTTGTGAGCACTTAACACTACGTATCCTTAGATCATGAGTTTTGCTAAAGTTGATTTCTTCCTAGGCTTAAAAAAGGGTACACACTCATGGACAGCATGTATCAGCTTAAATAAATGTTTTTAAAAAGCATGCTGGTTGTTTTAGACAGCGTGACTATATGCAGCTGGATGTCAGTAGATCTGTGAAGAACATGTCGTGTATTATGTTCAGCCCTCTTCTAAAGTAGTTGTGCTGCGGTCACAAGAGCAGACTGATCCTGAAAACCTAGGAATAAAAATGCATCTTTGGAAACTAAATTTTTCTCCCAGTTGTTGTGTTTATTCACTGTTGTAATGGAGTAGGCTTGAAAAGTTGTCACACTATTGCAAATTAGATGGATCAGCTGGAGTAATTTTATCTGCCCACTCCCACCCACATTTCCCTTCCTCCCCTCAGTTCCATCAAAGTAATTTCAGAAACTGTTTTTTTGAGATTCAGGCAAGCGTACGTATCACAAGACAAAACATCTCTTTAGGATAAATGTAGAATATCTACTTTTGACCATACTTCAACTTCATGAGACACCTCACCCTTTTCTAAGGCAAACATTGGGCTGGTGGTGTTCCCCCACATCTTTCATGAATTGTGTGGAATATATAATAACAAAAGTATTAATGTATTAATATTAGAAGCGCTGTTGTATCCTTGCATGGTTAATTTCAGTATGAGTGAGCCTGTTTAAATGAGAGTTCTTTTCCCTTTCTTCAGGTGAGATGTGCAGTGGACACAAGTAGGTATTTGAAGGGGATTGGAATGCTTGGTAGGGTACTGAGGAGCAGGAGGGTGGTACTTCAGTGTCTGCTTCAGGAAGTGTGGCATCTTTTACATGCTTGACAGAAGGACTTAGTTGCAGTTTAAAGAGAAAAGGGATGCTGATTGGTTCTCTTTGGAAGTGAGCTGGTGTTTTTCTCTCTAACCTGGATTGTTTTCCTTGTGTAAGCCACCTACATAACAGCATTAGGAAGCCTTTTTTTTAAAAAAGGCTTAAACATCCCAGATGTTTAAGTCCCTTCCATACACAAAGTGAGAAGAGAAGGTAGTCTTTTGAATTCTCATTACAAAATTCTGTTTGCTTGCATCGTTTTTCTCCTCCGCTTCTTCCATTAGACACTGTCTTATTTCATGTCAAGTAAAATAAAGTGCCTCCATTGTTATCTTGTCCTGTTCAGACGAGAAATTAGGCGTACAAATGCCAAGAACAGTGATAACCCATCTTCCGAAGGTTTACTGTGTCTGGCAGTGGTCCAAGGCATCCTTGTGTATTCTGTGAAGACTTAACACGTGCTGCGTTTTCTTCATTTGCAGAGCAAGAAATGGTTATTTAATCTGTAAAGAAATAACTTCTGGAAATAAATTGATACAAAAGTGTGCAATTCATGCCTGCTAGGCATAGGTCACTTACCTACCTCTTCTTTAAAAGCAGAAAAATAAAATGATCCCCAGCTGACTAACATAATAGCAATATTGTATCTGTAAGGAAGATAACAGGCATGGTGGTTATGATTTACTAATGAGTTCATGCTGAAGTGATCTCAGCAAAAATTTGTTGCTGTTTAAATGCTTAGTCCTGCAAACTGTTTATAGTATACTGTCATAAATGAAAATGACCCAGTGGTTATTTTGTGTGCATTTCAGTATTTGACACCTTGACATTTTACTGTTGGCTGGTCCAAGGTGCAGTGATATTTTAAGTGTGGTTTTAGATTGTTGGTGAGCAGAAGGAAAGTAAGTATTGCTGCGTGTTTTGAGACGTTTGGAGAGGTATTGTCAATATGTGATAGTCCTGTCCCTTCAGCGCTCTGCAGTTTGCATCTCCAATTCTGTGCAGCCAGAGTACCTGAAAAGGAGGCAGAAGAGAGCGTAAGCCTTCAGCAGTTGTTCAAAATTTTTTCTTGTTTACCGAGGATGAGGTAGGTTAAAGTTAACGTGTAGTATTTGTGTAAGATACCTATAAATATGTAGTGGGACTACACACAGTCAAACACATATCATCAGAAAGACCAGGGAATGGATCACATCCAAGAATCCAAGAACAAATGAAGCTGGTGAGGTGTTTACAAAAATATATAATCTGATGTTGAAACAGGCTACTGTATCACTCACTTCTCAATATTTGAACCAGGCCCTTGTCATGAGTGAAGTGTACTGCATGCTGAAACAATGATGGTAATACCTGTTCGTTATGCTCCGTCTGTGAATGTTTGTACACAGAGGTTTGCAAGTAAATCTTTCCAAGTCTGGACAAGCCTGTGATGAGCCCTAATAAAGCTAGTATGTAAATAATAAAGGAGAATGCAACTGAGTGTAACTGTAGTAATCACAGCGTTGTTCTGTCATAGGTGTATGTTGAAAATTGCCTCTGAAACATGCCCACAAGAGAATTTGCCTGTTGAGACAATAGACGTAAAAATTGAAAAAGGAGAACATGAAATAGAAAGCACCGCAAAGTACTTTTTAATTATCAGCTTACTAGTAGCTGATCACACAGTGAGATAACACAACTTCAGAAAAAAAAGACATAATCTGACTTGCCCCACATATCTTATGCCATCTTCATCTTCCTGAACCTTCCTGTATGGACTAGTAGCTGTTCAGACAGCATGGAATTCCCAGAATAGGAACTCTTTAGTTCTGTGTACCTCATTCCTATGTATGCAGTTCTGTTCACATCACTACGAAAATTTAAAATGCCTATTCTGTGTGTAGCTTTACTTGGCAAAGTAGTATGGTTAGCTGTGACCTTTTATTCAGTAACTGATGCTTAAGGATTGTTGAATTTAGCAGATAGGAGTGGATGACTGAAAATAAGGCTCTAGCGGAAGCGAGTCCTCTTTCATAACTGGCCATCTGGAAGATGTTTGGAGGCAAGTGCAGGTTTGCTGTGGTGTTTTTGTTCTAATGCTGCTGTATGATCTGCATGCCCTGCCCAGCTGGGGGGCTCAAGAGTCAGCAAACTGTCTGCTGTGGAATTGTGCTTTTGGGGTGCAAAGAGACTATAAATACACATGAGCTCCAGAGTGGCCTCTGATCTCTTGCAGTTCTACTGTTCTTCAGTCTTTAAAGACTCTGGAGATGACTTCTGGAGTTTTGTGATACTGAACTCTACAGAAATTTTCAAGTTTTAATCATTGACCGAGTTATCTGGCAGTTTGACAGCCTGAAAAGTTGTCTTCAGTAAAATGGCATTATAAGCCTTGTCCCAGGGATTTTTGAATTAACACAAACTGCATTTTCACAAAGATGAAAAAGCACTGCTAAACCATAGTGATCATGGTACGAGTCAGATACGTGTTCCTGCCTTGCATGACGGGGTGGTAAGGGGCAGAGGTCTGTGCATTTTATCGAGGTACAGGATACTGCAAGAAAAGATAGTTATTCTTTGACATAAGCCTTGCTACTAGTTGGAATATTGCTTGCCTTTACCCCCCTTATGTTGCTTGCTCTCTCTTCAGCACCCGTGTTACTCTTCAGTTTTTCCCCCTGAGGTGAACTTCTCAGATCTGGCAGGTGGGGCTTTACTCTGGGGTGATGTTCTAGGTCTTTTCTGCTAAGGGATGTGGCTAAGAGGTGTTTGTCTTGTGGTTCTGAGCCATAGGCGTGAAATGCGGAAGGACTGTTTCGATCGGAGCTGCTAGTATGTTTGAGGCCTTGCAGCAGGCAGATTTTTTTTCTTTCTTTTTTTTTTTTTTTTTTTTTTTTTTGTTTTTTTTGTTTTTTTTTTTTTTATTTTTTTTTTTTTTTTTAATTTTTTTTTTCCCTTTCTTTTTTTTTTTTTTTTTTTTTTTTTTGTTGTTTCTTCCCC
>WHYT01015489.1:119249-158037 GCA_009806455.1 Tetrax tetrax | reverse complement strand
GTTGTGTGGGTTTTTTTTTTTTTTTTTTTTTTTTTTTTTTTTTTTTTTTTGGTACTTTGAGATCTTGTTGCTAGGGCAGTGTTGAGTCATTTTACTGATATATCTGGATCAGTTTATATACTTCGTGTGCTGTGAAATTCAGTCCCTTCTGTCATTTTTCTTCACATTTTGTTTCCTGGGCAACAACCTGACTTTCGAAGGCACAGCTCTTCTGTTTTTTAATCCCTACACTGTTACTAAAGTGGTCAGTAAATCAATAAATATTGATCCTGAAGTACTGCCATTAAGTTTTAAAGTTGATATCCCAA
This sequence comes from Tetrax tetrax, assembly GCA_009806455.1. Taxonomy (NCBI): domain Eukaryota; kingdom Metazoa; phylum Chordata; class Aves; order Otidiformes; family Otididae; genus Tetrax; species Tetrax tetrax. The sequence continues at coordinate 157,729 of WHYT01015489.1, read as the reverse complement.
ACTAATTAATAGGAATACAAACCTCTGAGTTATTGCTTCAGACCGCAGCTGTGCCTACAGCAATTTTAACCTTTCAAAAGGAAGCATATTTCTGCTACAAGGAGTGCTAGACCTTTTTTTTTTTGGTATTTTGAATATTATCCTGAAATGTTAAATAGCTATTTTGAAAAAAAAATAATTTCTCTGAGATTAGATTATTTTATATTTATCATGGACTGAATGACCAGCATGTTTAATACAAAGCAGACCGATGCTGTTGTGTTCACATCCATGCTGATCAGTTTTATTTCAATTTGACTGTGCTGTTGCCAAGCAACAAGTGCACGACTCCCACATTTGCCTGCCTACTCCCTGCTCCATTATCAGCTCATTTGTATTCCTGAAAAATACAAGAAAACCTAAATTTCAGTCTGCTTTATTGAAGGCAGTGCACCTACCACAGGCAAGGTTTGCTGAGAGAGCGTAGCCCCAGAATTTGGGAGTGCCATCTCTCTTCCACACCCATCTGCAATTTTTTTTGTTTCCCAGCTTCCCAGTCCTGTACATGTATTTGGAAAACCCAACAGCCCAATTTCCACTTCCAGGTTTTTATCAGCGTGCTTAAGACTTTGAAGTCTGGGTAGCAAGTCATTCAGTATGGGCACTTGCAGTTTGCCCCAAACAACTTCAGGAAAACGGTATTTTTCTTGGAGTCACTGTTCACTGACTAGTCTCATTATGGGTGAGACATTCTCAGAGCATTTAAAATTGATTCTGTGTAGATTTTTTGCATCCAATAGAATTTGTCATTCTATATTGAATTGTTCCGCAAAGACATGTTCAGTATTTTGTGTAATTTTCTTGACTCAAGGCGGTTTAGTCATAGCACCTCATTTTGTGATCTTGTCCTACCTTGCAAGCTAAGCTGCTCTAAGATGTGTGGGATGAAGCCGTGAGAATGAGCTAATTCTAGGAAATACCTACTTCTGAGCGCGGTAAGTAGGTTGATACAGTTTTAGCATCAGTCAGTCAGCACATAGCAAATACATTGTCTGTCCAAAGAGTGGCACGTATTTTTAACATACTGATCCTAGTTAGTGGGGCTTGTTGGTTTGTGTTGGATTATTTAACCTAAGGAAAATACATGGAACTTGTGCAAGTGGGCGACTCCTTCAGCCTGCTGGTAGTCGCTTTATCTAATGAGGTGCTTCTGGCTGTTGGAGGTACCGTGCGCATGTTGCTTGCGGCCTAGATTGTCTGAACTTTTCCTTGGATAACTGGTTCTGTCTACCTAAAATGTATGTGCAATATCAGTCTTTAATTTGGGTTTTTCTTAAGTTTTCTGTCCTATTAAACACGGAGAGTCTTATTCTGAGAGGGAGAACGAGCTACCGTTTTCTAGTGGATAGAGATGAGCCTTGGGTGTCTGCAAGTTCTGAAGGGCAGGAAGGGGAAGGGCAGGCCCGACATTACTGTTATCTCATCAGCCTATTGATAAGCAATACTAGGGCTACTTTAGTGTGAAAATTATATTGTTTGTTTGAACCACAGTTTTTCCCCATAAAACATGAAGATTGAGCCAAATGTCTGCTCGAAATGGGTTTGTATACTAGAATATTATCTGTTGTCTATATCACAATTACTATGCTTGTTTGAGAAGAAGCACTGTCGCTGACTCAGTTCAATACAAACATAACTTTATTTTTACTTAAATGCCAATGAAATAACTGTACAAATTTGTTGTGTAACATTTACTGTTAGAAATTAAAACACAGTTCTGGTTATAGAAATACTGTTCACAATTGGAAAGTTGAGTTCTCTGATACCAGTGTTGTACATGGTCTGCGGCCCTCGTGACACCTAGGAGAAACGGGCAGAGGACTCCGGTCGCGGTAGTGAGGTTTTCTGGGTTTTGCAGCACCTTCATGCTACAATAACTGGAAATTAAATGGCCTGAAATGAATGGAAAAACATTGTATAAAGATTTGTAATATTAAGTGAATAATACTTTTTCAATGAATTTGTTCTTCAGTTTTCACTTCATGCTGTTTGCAAACTTCATCTGTAGTATATCGAGTACCTTTGTCACATAATTTAGATTATTTTCCTAGAGTGGTCAGAACCATGCGTGCAACTATTTCTACTCACTGATGGTGCAGATGTCAAGGAGAATAGCATTCATGCTCATCCTTAAAAAGCAAGGATGTGGGCAGGTTCAATGCCATGGGTTAATTTTTTTTTTTTGTTTAAATGATAAGATTCAAGGATTGTTTCAGTGACAGCTTGACAACTAATTGCTTAATTGATTTGTTACATTTGCATTAGAAATTGGCTGGTAATTTCATTTTACTGATCAGAAAGTAGTAGTTTGATATGTTCTGGCTGATTTGCAATATTTTTTTAAGCAAAGTGTATTAACATTTCAGAGTTTTGGGTGTCACTTGAAATAAGGAGTTCCATTTCGCTAATTTGCGTAGATGACTCCTTGTTAGAGTGTCATGGCACTGAACATCTTGTGTTTTCCTCTGCTGTTATCTTTATATGGAGAGTGAGAAATAACTTGCCTGCGGTCTCTAAGTCAAGACAGAGCAAAAAGAGATATCAGCCCCTACCGCTTTTCCCATGCTGACGCTGGGCCACGGTGCCTTCTCAGTTTACCCCCTCTTAGCAGACATTGTGGCATTGTCATATTTAATTCCTAAATTCAAAACTGTTGTTCTTCATATTTAAAATATCCTAATACATATGAAGCAAACATAGATATACATGCTAGCAGTTTTTCTCAGGAATAGCTTCTGATTAGTGAAACACTAGGTTTAGTTCCTTTATTTTTTCCCTTCCCTTTGCATGTCATCGTAACTTACAAAGAGTCTGTGCTGCTATATTACAAGAATTGCTCACTGGCAAGTCAAGCAAGACAATGCAGATATGATACAGGCCTTCTATTTTTTCCAGTTGTTTAATGACAAAATCATACATAAAATCAGTACTTAAAATTCTGATGTTTTGTTCTGTGCAAGTAAAATTAAAAATTTAAATACAAAATAAGCACATTTTTAAAAACAAAATCATAGGTTAGTTTTACTCAATTAAGACATATTAAAATAAGTAGCAGCTTAGTATCAAGACATTAGTGTGCACTTCTTTAAGTAAGAACTGTTATTTTCTTCAGATCAGAGTCAGAACTTTGAATTTCTTGTATTTTGATTCATTATTTGACCCGGATGTCTTAATTCCAGCTATGTATCACAGGAATAAGCTCAGTCATTTTCACAAGACACAAGCCCTTAGCCAATGAACATTGCCACAGCGTTAAGCACTACAATATAAACCAAACATGTCTTGCTGATACTTGCTTTGGAGGGCACGCGAGTATTCAGAGCGTTTGTAGTGGGTTCCTCGTTCCTTAAGGTAGCGGTTGTGCTTGGAGGCATCTTGGAGTAGTTTGTTGGCATTCCACTGGTGATGCTTAAAGTCATAGGAGTGGTGGATGATCCTGTTGAAGGAGTCAGGCTTGAGCTGCCCTCGGTTGATTCTTTGATGTAGATGGTGTGTGTGGCTGCGGCCTCCTGAGAACTAACCTTCCTGGTGGGCAGATCTTCGGGGTAGAGCAGGAGCGGCCGGTCTGTGCTGGTAAACAGTGCTGTGCGGCTTGAGGTCACCAAGGTCGTAACTTCCTTAGCTTTAAATTGTTTATGCATTTTTGTCATTTTGGTTGGCTCAGTTGCTACTGGAGAAGTAGCTTTGTCTGCTGCCTTCATTCCTTTAATCATGAGGCCAGCGTCTGTAACCGTGGGAGCGGCTGAGGTTGGTGCGGCGCTCAGCCAAAGCAGAGACTGATTGGCACAGGGAGCCCCTACGACGCTGGCGGCTGTTCCCTGCACCCATTTAAGCAAATACGGGATATTTTGTTTATCTCTGCAGGACCACGGGTTGTTGTACAGTGTTACTACTTGCAGCCGAAAGAGCTGGTCAAAAGCTTTGTCAGGAATGTATGTGAACTTGTTGTTGTGCAGGTAGAGGCTTGTCAGGTGGTGTAGCCTCAGCAGCGTTCCTGGAAGTATCTGGGACAAGAAGTTATTGGATAGATCCACTGTCTCTATGTTGTAGGGCATATTGGTTGGAACTGTCCAGAGTTTGTTGCTGCTGAGGTTGAGAAACTTGAGACTGCTCAGTGTGTTGTTGATGAGAACGGCTCTTTCCACCATATTCCTGGAAACATCGAGCACTTTAAGATTCCACTGGTAAGCTGTATCAAGTTTCTGAAGAACTTTAATGTTGTTGTTTATGGCATATAATTCCCATAAGGACTTGGGCAGATGAGCAGGAACGTTCTTGAGCCAGTTATTGGAAATATCAAGGGTCCTCAAATTGGTGAATCTCGTTAGCTGATGATCGAGATCTACGAACTGGTTACAGGACAGATTTAAATGTGTAATGTTGTCTTGAAGTCCATGTGGCAGTATAGTTAAGTTTCTGCCTGAACAGTCCACGTTCCTGTCGTTTCCTGAGCATGTACAGTTAGAAGGACAGATACCCAAAGCAGTGGGTATGAAAAACAGAAGGACCAGCAGACAGGTAGATGTATTCAATATCTGGTATTCCATTGCTGCCTGAAAATAAATATACCAGAATGACACCCTTTAAATCCACGTAATATATTTTATTTCTGTGTAAGGGTTGTCTTTGCAATGATCACTTGCAGGAGAAATTAAGTAAAAATATCAATAAACCCCTTTGTGGCACTGTCCTTTTTAGAATTGTTCAAGAGAGACTTTACAAAGCATCCCTTCATAGACTGTCATGTTGTCTGGCAGAATGAGACTTGTTTTTTCATCTCCCTTTCCCCCTCAAGCTCAAATGAGGGCTTTCTTCCGAAAATGAAAGTCTCTTCCAAATGTTACACAATGTCTGCTTCTTGTTTTTAGTGATTTCAAGCCTATATTATGTTTGGAATAATGTGTTCTTTTATACGGGGTGAAAAAATGGCTGTCAACTGGATCTGCTTTACAAATCTCTGCAGTAATGTAGCAGTCCCCCCCATGCGTGCATGCTGTTTGCTTAACTAGAATTGGATAAAACACATCTTAAATTGTTAGAATTGAGTTTGAAACCCAAATTCCACGTTCATGCTAACGTGCACATTATTTTTCCTTATTATAGCGTTAATTACGTTCTCAAAGCTGGTAACACATGTTTGAAAGCTGAATTAATGTTAAAGAAATCTCTGACACTGCAGCAAATTTCTGGTGCAAGCATCTGTCATCAACTAATAATTTCATTCTGATTTCTCTCGCTAATTTTGTAGTAGGTTTTTGTGGCAGGAAACAAAAAACACAAACTTACCGTAATCTCTTCTGCAGTATCAGCACATCGTTTCTGTGAAAGATTTCAGCTTAGAGGTCGTCTTGTTCTGGAGAGTAGCTACAGTTGCTGTCGGTGGGTTGTGCTTGCCTCCTCAGCTGCATCGTATTGCTGCTAGCTGGGGCTCTGCAACCACCTGATCTGACTACACTGGAGGACTGCAGAGCTGTCGCTGGTGCTGACTCAAATTTGTTGCAAAGCGAGCATATTCAGTCAAGTAGTTGGTTTGTATAATTTGGATCGGTTAACTTCTCCATATCTATATTTTATGCTATGTTAGTGCATTGAAACATAACATCTAAGATTGCCTGCATAAACAGTACCGAATGAAATGTCTGTGGGCTATTCTAGCTGAAGCTATGATTCCATTTAATTGTTCTTATTTAAAAGTAATATTAAGTTTGTATTCTTCTTTACCTTCAATTAACCTCTCCTCATGTAATAAAGGTTAACGTTAATTTAGGCTTCCTATCTTAAGCTTTTTCCAACTACATTGCTAGAATATCTTCTCATAATTGTAAAATGTTCAATTTTCTACTCCTCAGCTCAGGCTCTGACTGTATGGTCAAGTATAATATAGCTCAGCTAGTAGGATTTTACAGATTTCTATAGGAAATCTCTATCTGAATTTCTCCAAACAGTATGGCAAGAGTGGATACAGTTTATAGTGCTGTTAATTTTAACACGGCGTAATGCAACAAGCCTTAAAAAATCTTTTTGTAATTGGAATGCTATTCTTTAGGCACACACAATCATACAGCTTATATAAAGGTAAGAAAAAATTGTAAATATCTTTTCCTATGTCCCTTGTATGCACAGCAGCCTAGAATTGTATTCGCATAACTTAAGATTTAATTTTTAGTGGTAACGTAAAGATTTTTAAGTTTATTGTTACAGTGTGTGCACACTTGTGCTCTGTGCAGCATCCACGAATATATTCCCTCCCAAGCAAATTCAAACCTACCAACTCTGTGCCATTTTGCAGCGATGTTATGGGGAGCTAGCTTCAGCATCTAGCAGCTTCTTTCTAGAATTCTAAACATTCAATACTGGATAAAAGAAAATTAAATCGATTTACCTTGGAGATCACCCTCCTACTTCCCACAGGAAAGTTAGCGTATCAGAATGCATGGCCTCAGACAGACGGTGAGCTTCGGTTGTACTCACGGCCCAGAAAGGAACATGTAAAACACTTCACCTTCAGTTAAAAGGAATCTGGCATCCATGCAACGTTAAATTAATTTTTAAAGTTTATGTTGATAGTATTGAGTGCATTCTGAAAATTCTGCTTCAGAGGAAGAAATCAGTGAACATGCACAGCTAATTCTGCTCATCATTTGCCTGAGTGTTCTGCAAACTGTTTCGATTTTATCCATGAAAACCAGAAGTATTTAGGTAAAAGAAAGCCTTTCTGTGCTTGTTCCTCAAGTGTTGGGCGCTGTTCACATGCTAGTGACCGCAGCATTAACTGTTCACTCGCGCTGTTCTCTGTTCTCTGCTTTGCCAAACAGTGGTGTGAAGGGCCTGGAGGTTTTACACCAGTGAACTTCCTGGCCGTGTTTGATCTGAGGGAAATCTCACTGCTGTTAGCAAAGAGCCACCGATGGCTGCTGGGAGGGTTTGTGTCAGATACCTGTGAGCTGGTTTTACCTGGTCGTGTGCAGCAAACAGGCCTTTGTATGGCAGTCGCTGTGCGCGTGTGGAGGCGTTCGGGCTTTGCTGCGGTTTGAAGCTTTGTATCTAAGCAAATACTCAGTTGTGCTTTAAGTGACCAAACCATGAATTAGAAAGCTTTATTAACATTGACTTGGGTTCATTGCATTCGCTTATACAGCCCAGGAGAACAAACAATCTTTAGAAGCTCCGAGTACCTCTAAAACTATTGTTTCTTGAAAGCTTCATGTCTATGTGCATGTTACGTATATGCATATCTGACACACAAAGGTTTGCCTACTCCCTTTTCTGTAGTCTCTAAAATCTGGATCACTAGTTACAGATAAATCATGGGCACAATCTGTGTTGTCTTTTGAAATGATTTGCTTCAGGCAGAAGCAGATCGTTCCCTTTTTTGAAAGCTGAAGTTAAGAAGGCCGTGGAGCTGTTGGAGAGGGTCCAGAGGAGCCACGCAGATGCCGAGAGGGCTGGAGCAGCTCTGCTGTGAGGCCAGGCTGGGAGAGCTGGGGCTGTTCAGCCTGGAGAAGAGGAGGCTCCGGGGAGAGCTGAGAGCGGCTCCCAGTGCCCAAAGGGGGCTGCAGGGAAGGTGGGGAGAGACTTCTGACAAGTGATAAGACAAGGGGTAATAGCTTTAAACCAAAAGAGGGTAGATTTAGACTTGACATAAAAAATAATTTTTTTTATAATGAGGATGGTGAGGCACTGGCCCAGTTGCCCAGAGAGGCGGTGGATGCCCCATCCCTGGAAACATTCCAGGCCAGGTTGGCCGGGGCTCTGAGCAACCTGATCCGGTTGGAGATGTCCCTGCTCCTGGCAGGGGGGTTGGGCTGGGTGGGCTTTAACGGTCCCTTCCCACCCAAACCATTCTGGGATTCTCTGATTCTAAGAAACACTGAGGAAATATCCATACTGTGATCTCACTGTTCTTGCCTGCATCAGCTTCTCCGTTTTTCAGTTATTTGAAGAAAGCTTCATTTAAGAAAAATTTGGAGTATGCTGGAAACCAGTTTTGGCAGTCTACAGAGGGTGTTCTGGCTGCGGCAGCTGTGGCAGCGGTTCGTGAATCTCTTGCATAAGGAACTCGGGTGGTGGGGGCAATTGTTCCTCTGTTTCTGAGTGAAGTTCCTGGTACTTGCTGAGATCTGAGCTGTGATCCTCAGTTGGTTCCCTCAGCCATTCAGGTGGAGGTGGCAGATCCAGGGGTTCGGGTAAAGCTGCTGGGGGAGGACAGGAGTTGCCTGCACAACTTTCTGCTGCTGAGGTGGCAGCTGGAGAGTCGTCCATGTTGGAAGCTGAGATGCTGGCTGCAGAGCAGTCTTTGGCTGCTGGAGGCAATTGGCTGTTTTCGTTACTGGTAGTGCAGTTGTATGGTTTCTCTGATGCAGTGGCATCCTGCTGTGTGTGTGTGTCTTGTTTCCATTTCCAAGGCAACATAAATAAAACTGATGAACGTTTGGTAGTCAGGTCAGAGTCCAATAAGACATCTGGTATGTCTCCATCTGCAAATGGAGAACGACCTGCCCAATTTGAATCAACTGGAATTGGCCTCTTGCAGCATTTCCACAGAAGAATTAAAATAATAGCCGTTACCATACTGATCAAAATGATGCCAATGATCAGTGATGCTATCCAGCTTCCATCGCTGGGTTCTGTGTGTGCGCTGGGGAACGGAGGAGGTGGTGGAACAGTCAGTGCTCTCCCAGAGTTGTGTAAACTGGGTCTGGTTGCTTGCAGTTGATATTGAGGAGCTTTGTCTTCTGTTGAACTCCTGATACTGGTGTATGCATTTCTTGTATTCATGGAAACGTTTTGAGGTATAGGTGTAGAAAGTGATTTCCAGATTTCTCCGTAGAAGAGAAGCAGTATTACTTGCTTGCTGGCCATTTTTCTGCAGCCTAGTTAAATATGTCTTCTCCTGTAACAGGATTGAAGCAGAACACGTTAACTGGAAAAGTGCGTTTGTGGTATAGTTATGCTAACTGACCCTAGACAAGTTTATGTTTATACCATAGTAGAGAAAATAGTGTTAGATCCTGGATTGAAAATTTCATGTCCCCATTTGCATAATCAGAAGGTTTCGCACTGTCTTTACAAGCAACAGTCAAATTTTCAACATTATTGATCACTCTAATTAAGTGACCTTGCTAAAGAGAATGACTTGGTTGTTATGACTGTTTTCACCTGATCAGAAAAAGGCATCAGCAGAGAAATCCTGTTTCCAAACAACAACATTTATCAGTCATGGAAATGATGGTGGACCTGGAACAAAACATGAAAGACTTGCAGCATACTGACAGACAGGATCGTCACGATTGAAGGAAATTGTCTTGTTTTGATGGGTATAAGCTGAGACCTAAGTAAAAGGCTTTTTACAGTTTTTCCTGTTCTTACCTCTTCAGCAGTTAAGGGTAGAGCGTAATAACTTTTTAAAAGTTTCCAAATACTGATGCTGTAATCTTTTTATAAATAAATTCCTGTGTGTGGAACACTTTTAGTAATGAATGAGATTGTGTTAATGTTAAGTTCTTGCCATGACACAGATTCCCCCCCTCCCCCCCCCACTACTGTTAAGAGTTCAGATCTCTGAATGTCTCTGTATGAAACAAATGATAAAATCCATCCACTACATAGCATTTCTCTACCTGAAGTTACCTTCATACAATTTGAGCCAATTTGGTAGTTACTGTAATGCTAGGCATGTGGAGCTGTGCCTGGGAAATTAATATGCATACATCTTTGTGGGTTTATAAATATGCAGAATTAAATTTCGAATGCAGCAGTGAGTAGTAAATTAGTGCTCCTTGAGGGCGTTATGATATGAACTTGTTAAGGTTTGTAACAATTTCATTTTGTTCTGCTCCCCTCTTTTCAAAATACAGTGAAATAATACTTATACCTGCAGTTCATGATAGATTATGGTAACAACATCAAACGACCAGTGTTTGACACTCTGATACTTTTAAGATACAGACACTCAACACCCCCAGGTCGGGGCATACGCAGCGCTGGACGCCGTGCAGTCCCAGTTCAAACCCAGTAACACAAACATTAAGCCTTTCTGTCCTGAAGTTGGCTCTTACCTGCACGTTTATCTTCAATCACGCAAGCATCACCTTACTTTCTTGTTTGAAGCCTTAGGAGGACGGACTGTGCTGAGAGTCGGGCAGCCTAAAATGGCTCGTTTCACGTTGAAGTAGGTTTCGGCAGCTAGAGAGGAAGTTTACCAACGCCCGCCGCAGGAAGTGCCAAGAGTAGGAGATTACTGAGAGCCTTATCGCGGAGCTTGCGTGCTTTATGAGCAAACTTTTCACATCTGTTTTTAGATAACACAAATCTTTAAATGTTTGTGGCTTTTGTCCAGTATGTGCACATTGTGTGGATATTCATAAATACTTGTTTGCCTGTCTTTGTTGAAAATAGTTACAGTTAGTTCTGTGTGAGTCAAAAATTATGTGAGTCTGGATTGGATTTAAATCTTCCTGATGTAATTTCAATGGTGGGTTTGATGTGCTGCCATGATTGCGGGTGGAAGAGCAGCCTTAGCGTTGTTACAGTGAGTCATCGAAATCTGTCTGATTACAGGATGCTCACGCATCTTCGTTTGTGTAGCTGCACTGAAAAGCAGATATCACCCATCTCCTGCCCCCTGCTCTCCGTGTTATTTTTGTGTCTGGACAGCTTTGGTACCTGCTGCCATCACTGATGGAGGGCTGTGCGCTCTGAGCAGCTGTTTTCCCACTGACTGCCTTTGTCCGAGCCGTTTAGTGTAACCCAGACTACTTTCTTTTGTCTCCTTGAGCATTTTTGCCTAGAAAGGCTGCCTGGCAAAAATAAACTCACACAAATATACCCTTGGGGCATTTTGCAAGTGTCTTTTGCCAGTGCCAAGCAGCTACCACCAGCTCGTTCTGCAGCTTCATCTCCTGCTTTTCCTGTGGGGCCTCTCCCCTGGTTGCACAAGTTCTCTTTTTCAGAATCTCCCTGCTCCCGCAGCAAACACAAATCCTGATCTCATACTTCCGTTATAACTCATTTTCTTGTCTAGTTCCTTCATCTCATCCCCGTCTGTTCAGCCCTCATAGTCTTCACCTATCTTTGGCCACAGTTCCCACCTCATTGATAATTCTTTTTCCTTCCTTCCTTCCCTCCCTCTCTCGCTCTGATATGACAGTGATTCTTTCCTTTTTTTTTTCATGATGCTGCTGGTTTACCCCTGGAATCTGCTGCCAGCCCCCTGTGTTCCTGTACGCCGGCAGGCTGACTCGTACAGATTCATTCCCTGTTGTGGTTCTGTTACCTTCCTCTCTGTGAGTGGTTTTATTCCAGGTTAGATTCTCGTGTTTCTGAGAATCGTTTAGATTCTCAGATTCTTTTTTTAGTACTTGCACAGCCTCTGCTGTTGCCTCCTGTTCTTGCGGTCATTTTGGGGAAGGAGAAGGTGACAGCATCCCCCAGCCCTGCCGTTCAGCAATCTTTGTCACCCGTGTGAGATGTTCTCAGTCCAGCTCCTCTAACGACTAGGTTGTCATCGCTCATCTGTCACAGTTTGCCCTTATTCTTCTCCTGGCCTTTCTCCTCATGTTTTGGAAATACCTGACATGATCTCCTGTCCTCCCATTTGTGTGTTGTGTTGTGCCTGCTCCCTCTGAGCTCCAAGGTGTGAAGATGTGGTTTATGGCAGATTCCTTGGAATTTGCCCTGTAGTTGTTGTGGGTTTGTTTTCCATCTCCAATGAACTTATTTTCTAATGACTCCCAGTTCTGGGCTAAGCTTGCAAACCCCTTCCAACTTTATCTTCCTTACCACACAAACTACCTTTGGTAGAGGCAGTTACATTTCTTTTGAGACACTGAGCTCTCTTGGCTTCTGTGATACTGTCATCTTGCTTCTCTGTTGCTTCTTCACTTGCCCTTTAAGCTAAGTGTGTGGGTGCTGTAATGGAGAATGAATTGGGGGTTCAGTCTTACGTCCTGGTGCTTTCAAACTCATACAACCATCTCTTGTGTCAAACCTGTTTATTACAGATGCACAGGGTGTGTAGAGCTTTGTTGTTACGCAGTTGTAGCACTTGTAACCATGGTGCAACAGATCTGTAACCCAAGACATAGCCTGTGAAAAGCTTCCCGTGTTTCCTTAAAATAACAAAGCTCAGCTGTAGTGAGATTGGACAGAGACATTGCCCCAGAAATATGGGAAAATCAAGTCTCTGAGAATAAAGATGCTAAAAGTTGTGGTGGTTTTGGCATATTCTAATCAGTTGTGTGAGGACAAAGTGGAGTGTGTTTTCGTGATGCAAGGGATCAGAGCTGGTCATCAGAGAGACCTTTACTGACCTTTGGCAAATGTTATAGGAATATAATGTTCTGGAACGCCTTGTGTCATATTTTTTGGTAATATTTCGACTTAGAAAAATGGTATTATATGAGTCAAATTATTTAGAAACGGATGTTTCTGGTTTATTGGAAATAACAAATGGGAACAGTTCTCATATTCTAGCGTATAACACAACCTTCATACATTCACACACAAAATTGAAACACAATAAATAGTCAAATCTCAATCTGGTTCAAAAGCAGTCAAGCTGGTTTAAGATGTTCTTGATGGAAAAACCTGAGGGGGCGTTTTGAGAGGGTCCAGTTCCTGATTCAGTAATTGCATCAAAGTTGGACTGAGTTGTGGTTTTCTTAAAAAAGCCACTTATGTATATCTGTGTAGCACCTTATGATAGATTTAGTAGACTGGCAGGCCTTTCCTTTTTTTTTTCCACTAGTGATCTTTGAGAATGGGCAGGCTTCTGTCCTTTCGTTTTATCCCGTTCGGCTCCTGTCCCTGTGATTCCTGGTCAAAGGAGTAAAACTGGTCCTGACACTATTTATAAAAAGCTGTTTAACACAATCTTACTGCCTTCTAGATCTGCAAGTTGCTACAGCATTCCCACTGTCATAAAAGGACAAACCCTAAGATCTGCATTTAGCTTTCGTGTGTTAAAATTCATGTTGTTACTTGAAAATTAAGTGTTTGCCGTATGTTAATGAAGTAAAAAGAAGGCAAAAGATGAGTTTTTACCTGAGTATGAATTAAATCTCAACTACAAAATTTGTTAAAATGGGTTTGTGTGGCTTTGGTTCTTTGTTTTCCAGTTCATGATCTGTTTCTTTAGTGAGTTTCTCGGTAGTTTCATCTTCGGCTTTCCTCTGGATCGCAGCGTCTCTCCCTGATAACAAGTCTTGCATTGTCAAGTCGGTTCCAGTGGTGTCCTTGGGCATCCTCTGCCATGTTCCCGCTGCAGTTGGCCATAAACTGTTTGTCGCCAGAATATCAGCATTGCTCCTGGGCCTACGTTTTCCTTGCTGAGTTTTTTTGAGATAAGACATTTTGTTTGCTATTATGACTGTCGACAGAAATAAGACGGTGCAGATAAGCACAAGTAGTGCTATTATAATGAAGCAAATCAGTATGAGAGACTTACTGTCTTCACATGTTTCTTTTGTCACTGTACCCTTGGGTTTGCTGCTGTTCCTAGGTCCTCCAGTGGCAGAAAGGGCACTTGTGGCAGGGGAAGATGCTGAATTTTGGGTCACTGTGGAGGATGGGGGTTGCAGGGTACTTGTCTGCATTTCAAAAGCAGTTGTCTGGCTGCTGAAATTGATGCTCAGAGGAGAATTTGTATTGGCTTCTGTTATGTTCTGGCTTCCGCTTAGGTTTTGGCTGATAGGATTCCAGGTTTTGTTTATAGCCCTGGGGTACTCGGTGTGGTTTGCACTCATTTGCAAACACAGAGAAAAGATTATCCCGACGGGGAAGGCGAACTGTGGTTTGCTATGTCTCTTTGTCTTCATGTTCCTATTTAGTCACCTGCAAAAATACAAATGACAGTATTTGTTTAGCAGATGCTAGATCTTAGAGGTTTGAATCGGTCCTCTCAGGGAATAGTAGGCAGCAGCCTTTCTGATGAAATAAGTAATTAAAAAAATGTAACCTGACCTCATTTCTAGTGGACGTAGGAGGATGTGTTCGGCTGCTTGGTGTTCTGAAAGAATAGGTTCTCGAACTTCTGACAGTTTGAGGTTTTTAGAAAATAGATGAAGATTAAAAGGGAACATGGAGGGAAGAGAGAAAGGCAAGTGTTTCCTGCTAACTGCTCAGTGATGTGGAGCCGGGCTCCGGCAGTTCCTCCTCCTTAAAGCTGGCTGTATTGCACCTTCAAGTTCATCACTTCTGCTTGTACGCAGTGAAAGAGAAACCCATGTCAAGTCTGCAGATTAGCGCTTGGTACTGTCCTGTATTCCCCGGAGTGTGGGAAATGTAACCATGCTTGTAGAGGTGGTCAAGTGAAAAACTTTGATCTAAAATGTTCCTGTAAGTGAGAGCAGTAACTTATTGTAGTTGTTGATATTTGTTAGCACAGCTGTCTGGAGTGTTTCATAAATGCCTGACAAAATCTTTGTTCTCTAATTTTTCTGCTTTATTGCACAAAAGGCTTCACAAATGTGCTTCTCAAATTTTTCTCACAAACATGCTACAGATTGTGACATTTTCTTTAAAATGCCTGCGATAACTATGTAAATGATGCTACCATTAGTACGTTCAGTTTCACATTTGTGTTGTATTCAAATTTGTACCTGGTGAATTTGGCTGGAGGGCAGGAAACTAATCTTGAGGTCTGTCTGTTATGAAGATAACCTCAGAGTAATAGTGACAGAGTGGGCAAGGAGTGAACCACTTCACTGCTGTGCTTCATCCAGTCTGCACTTGAGACGTGTTCAGATTTTAAGGCTTATGGTCCCATCCAGTGTCTCTCACTTGTCTCTATTCATAGAACAAAATGTTTCCTTTGAATGTTACAGGCTACTTTTGGTTCAAAAATAAAATGACCAAAAGTAACGGTGCTGTTTATAAAAACATTTGTTCTTAAAGCTATTATGTCAAAGGTAACAGTGTGTGTTCGTAAGATAATTTTGAAGTATTCCAGACAATGTTTACTTTTATCATAGTCTAAAGTTAGCATGCCCACCAAAGAACTTAATATGTTCACTCCCAAAAATCAGAGAGGTGAACTTGCCTACCTCGCAAAACCCAAGTGGCAGTACTTTGAACTGCTGAAGTCCCCAGGAGAGGGAAAGAAGTGCTATGCCCGGAATGTAACCGGGGAGCAAACTGGGATTGTCTCTCCGTACGTGACAGAGGAGCAGCAGCAGATGTACAGACATCTTCTGCTCTCGTCATGGTTTAACCCAGTGGGTGGCTAAGCACAGCACAGCCCGCTCCCCCAGCACCACGGGGGAGAGAATCGGGAGAGTGAAAATGAGAAAGCTCCTGGGTTGAAAGAAAGCCAGTTGAATAGGTAAAGGAAGAGCCACGCAAAGCAAAACGAGGAATTCATTCACCACTTCCCGTCAGCAGGCAGGTGCTGAGCCATCTCAGAGCTCCATCACACGTAGCGGTCACTTGGGAAGAAAAACACCGCAACTCCAGC
Source organism: Tetrax tetrax (assembly GCA_009806455.1). Classification (NCBI taxonomy): domain Eukaryota; kingdom Metazoa; phylum Chordata; class Aves; order Otidiformes; family Otididae; genus Tetrax; species Tetrax tetrax. Next base: position 142,236 of record WHYT01015489.1, on the reverse strand, counting down.
CTTCCCCCAGGTGTATGTGCTGAGCGTGCCATTGCACGGTGTGGAACATCCCTTTGGTCAGCCAGGGACATGGCCTGGCCGTGCCCCCTCCCCGCTCCTTGTGCCTCTCCAGCCTTCTCGCTGGTGGGCCAGGGCAAGCTGAGAAGCCCTTGGCTTGCTGTAAGCACTGCTCAGCAACACTGAAACGTCTCATCCTGAACCCAAACCCCCACACTATACCAGCTACGGGGAAGAAAATTAACTCTATCCCAGCCGAAACCAGGGCAGCCTTGCAGTTCGGTCGTGGCATAAAACAAGACTCCATTCTGAGATGAGTCCTTATTGTTAGGTTTTAACTAGAAACCATCTTGGTAATCAGCTCAGGTAGAGTTTTTATCTTTCTGTGGTGAAGGCTGCCTGGGTGATGTCTTGTAGCATACTTTAAAAAGGAAAAAAAAGCAAAACCAGCAAAGCCTTTCTTTTTGGAACCGAAACAGCAATCCCCATAAGTTTCTGCAGAGGTGCAGAGCTGCGAGGCGCTTGCCGGGACGGTTACGCTCCCAACGTTTAGTGGTGCAGCTCTCTGCCTCCTCCCCCCGAGACTACAGCAAGTCCAGTGTTAACTGTAGTGTTCCAAACCAGGTGTGCTTTTCTTAAAAATAAACTGATGCTGTTCAGGGCTTTGATTAAAATCCTGGGAGCACAGGAACTGATCATTAAAGAGCTGGTTTTTTGGTTTTAGTTCAGCCCTTTGTGCCCAGGTATCGGTAGGGTCGTCCGTCAGCACGTGGCGAGATCTGCAGCGCGTAGGGGCAGCGCGGCGAAGCAGCGACCGTCCCTGTTAGTACTTGGAGTCTGGCTGTGAACAGCCTTCAGCGCTACTGAAAATACATCAGCTTCCTTCGTTCACCTGGAGCTCGGACTTGTACAGATTGTTACTATTGCTTGAGTTTCTTGAACTTCTTTAAAAATACTTTTGCACATAATTTTCTACAAAATCTAAGAAACTTTGAAGGAGAACTTAAAATAGGAGAAGGAAAATGTGTACTTACCTTGCCAAGATGTAGTCAAAAGCGAATTGGTGTTTCAGATATTTAGTCCTTTAACAATAAAATTTCTTTGTGCATGTGTTTGCTCTTAGGCTGCAAACGACCATTAACATAAAGCAAGGAGATGTGGACAATGCTGGTATTTTTTTAAGCAAATCTGTAACTGAAGTTATATGTCATTTGCTCTAAGTGGAGAACTAAAACCACAGAGATGACACACTTCCTTTTTGTGAAAACTGTACCATGACACGTTAGAGGGGAAAACACCAGCGTGCCCAAATTAGCTCTCAGAACAACAGGAAGTAACATGGCGAGGAAAGTATCTTGGGCAGACAAATATTCTACGTTCACGAAATGTTCCGCCTCGGGTACCCTGCGCTCAGGTGTTCACCTCAGATGTCCAGAGCTGTGTCCCAGCACCAAACTGGGTTGGCGCGTGAGCTGTGACAGAGCCGTAACAGATGCCTTGGGCTGCAGCTGCCAGCCCAGCGTCACTGCTTTGGATTGGTGGTATTGTTAGAAATATGTCAAAGATCATCTGGTTCGGTGTAATAGTAGTGTGTGTAGTACACCGCTCAAATGTTTGTAGTGTGCATCTAAAAAGCAAACTCACCAATGTCTGTTTGTTTGTTGTTTGTTTTTTTTTTTTTTTTCTTACAGATTCAAGACTGGTCAAATCAACGGAGATTTATTGATATACCATGTACTGCTAACTCTGAAGCCATACTATGCAAAGCCATATGAAATTGTAGTGGACCTCACACACGCAGGCCCCAGTAATCGCTTTAAAACAGACTTTCTTTCTAAATGGTTTGTAGTTTTTCCAGGCTTTGCTTATGAAAATGTCTCAGCAGTTTTTATTTATAACTGTAACTCTTGGGTCAGAGAATACACCAAATACCATGAAAGGCTGTTGACAGGTTTGAAAGGAAGCAAAAGGCTTATTTTCATAGACTCTCCAGGGAAACTGGCTGAGCACATCGAACACGACCAGCAGAAACTCCCAGCAGCTACCTTGGCTTTGGAGGAGGACTTGAAAGTGTTTCACAATGCTCTCAAACTGGCTCATAAAGACACCAAAGTTTCTATTAAAGTAAGTCCTTTTAGTGCTGTTCCTAGTGAATTGCTAGATTTTTATGAGGTTTTGAATATGATTTTACTGTCTCTTAATTCTCCTCTCCTGTCTTGAGAAACCACAACTTATTGGTGTGCCTCTTTAGGAAGTATAAAATTTCACACATTTATCTTTATAAATACATCGAAATGTCAGACTTTTTTCTGTGTTGTTAATAGTAGGTGCTGAACCATTTTTCTGTTCTCTTTCTAAGGTTGGGTCGACAGCTGTGCAGGTGACGTCAGCAGAACGAACACGAGTCCTGGGACAAACGGTGTTTTTAAATGATATATACTACGCCTCTGAAATTGAGGAAATATGTCTTGTTGATGAGAACCAGTTTACCTTAACCATTGCCAACCAAGGCACACCGCTCACCTTCATGCATCAGGAGTGCGAAGCCATCGTTCGGTCCATCATTCACATACGGACACGCTGGGAGCTGTCGCAGCCAGACTCCATCCCGCAGCACACTAAAATTCGTCCTAAGGATGTCCCTGGAACACTACTGAACATAGCGCTGCTCAACCTGGGAAGCTCAGACCCCAGTTTGCGGTACGGAGCTTGTAAATTCATGTCAACTTGGGTCAAAAATGTAAATTCTTTTCAAGGTTTTCTTAGTGTTCGCAAATCTGTCTTGAAAAAAAACAATTTTTCTTTCACCAAAACTCAAAAAAATGTACTTTTTAGTATAAGTAAAGATGGGGTTGTCTATAGGTGGGGAAAGGCATGCATACTGTCAGGGTAACTGAAGGCACGTAGGAAACAATTTCCCTTTATAACTTCCCTTATTTTTCCTTTATAAATTCCCTTTTCTTTTTATAGGGAAATTCAATTTCCCTACTTACACTTTGCAATATATCTTGGTTAGGTACGTTTGGTTTTCATGGTGTTGAACTCCTTGTTTAATGACGTGGGAGCTGTACCTCTAAGAGCAGGCTCTGGGACCTGGTCAGAGAGCACCGCTTTGGGCTGGGGCTGGCAGCCTCTCGGCCCTTGGCAGTCCCTCTCCCAGCCCCTCAGGTGCACGTGGAGATATTTAGAATTTCCTGGAGGCCAGAATTTCCTGAGAAGTCCAGTGCAAAGTCCTTCAAGCATCCTCTTTAACCTCATCAAGGCAAATGTTGTCTTTCAGTCTTAACTGGTACAGGGAAAAAGTTCAGGATTTTAAATGTGATCTCATATATAGCAGTATCAATTTCAGTTTTAAAATGCCGGTCCTGCTACTGTGATGCCTTGGTGTAATGTGTGTATGTTAAAATGTACAAGAAAATGATTACAAGTCACGTTGCTTGCTTTGTTACAGGTCTGCTGCCTATAATCTTCTCTGTGCCTTAACCTGTACCTTTAATTTAAAGATTGAGGGCCAGTTACTGGAAACTTCAGGTCTGTGTATTCCTGCCAACAACACGCTATTTATTGTGTCTATTAGTAAGACTCTTGCAGCTAACGAGCCACACCTTACCTTAGAGTTCTTGGAAGAGTGTATTTCTGGATTTAGCAAATCTAGTAAGTAACACCAGTATTCCTCAATGCTAACCGCCAGTCTGGAAAGATTTAAGTTGGTAGCTGTCGAGTCAATTAACTCGTTTCCTGTTTCTAAGTCACAATAAGTTTAAATTACAAAGGCTTCTCAGAGCTGTTTTAGCTCTTTTCAGGATTATCCATTTATACCTGGTTCTTAATAATCAGGTTGGGTAATACTCTGAAGCCAGGCAGTTTCACAAACTGGTATGGCATCTGTTGGAGCAAAACCATTACTTTTAACATTTGAATGTGCCCTTTCCTTTCTCATGAAGTAGATTTTTTTTTTAAAAAAAGGAGGCAGCTGCCTTTTAAACTTTGAAATTAATCTTAAAACTAGTTTTACTAGAGCTCTTGCTTTTTTAGAGGATTGGGTTCATTCAGAGAGATCACAATACAAATTATGTCTTGTATCACCATTGGTGTTTTTTCACAGTGAGTACTTTGGACAGATCTCTGTCAAGCTGTTAGTAATTCACCAGAAATAGAGAATATTGCTGAACAAAAATCAAAATTTGGGTCCGTGATAGCGAAGGTTCGAACCCTGGGATATACGTACCCAGGACAGTTACCGGGTTCTCTGGTCGTTTCCCAGTCAGTCCTCTCGGGTTGGTTATGTCTCTCAGCTGTAAATCTGGTGCTGTTGCACTACTTTTGTCACTCTTTTGCCAGGCATAATACAGCTCTGACAGCTCTGTTAGAAGCTGTTTAGAATACATTCTCAAGATTATAAAGAAATTATCTTAAAGCAGTCCCACCTAACACTGAATGTGCACATCTTGGTCACATCTCTTATTAACATATTAAAACGTCAACATCTCCTTGCCAGATTCCTAGAGATGTTTCTTTTTGAAGCTTGTCCGTTTGCCCAGTATGATTTACTCAAGTCTGATAGTAATTATTTTAGACAATAAAACTGAAGGGAAAAGTGCTCACAGAAAAATACTTATAAATAGAGATCAGTGCTGATTCTGTGTTACAAGGTGAATTTTTATTTCAGGTATTGAACTGAAACACCTTTGTCTGGAGTATATGACTCCCTGGCTGTCCAATCTGGTCCGATTCTGCAAACACAACGATGATGCCAAGCGCCAACGAGTCACTGCTATTCTTGACAAGCTTATAACAATGACAATAAATGAAAAACAGATGTATCCTTCCATTCAAGCTAAGATATGGGGAAGCCTTGGACAGGTACCAGTTCTGCATAATTGCTTGCCGTTTGTTTATAAGCAGGTTATAGTTTTTAACCACTTAAATGTTAATGCAGAAAAACAAAATTAATCTTGGCGTGACCTAAGTATATTACCTGTATGGAGAGTAGTGTGCAAGGGCTGCTGAAGTTTCCTTTCTATAAAATACTTCATACAATCGTTAGTGAGCTCTGTCTTCTAGGAATGTGTTCCTAGCCCCCTACTGAGAATTGAGAATTAAGTATCTTTGGTATTACTCGTAATTATTTAATCAAAACCCCTGAATGTACGGGTACTGAATGGCAAGAACAAAGTACTAGCATTCGGAGGTGTGTTAGGCATGTGGTGTTGAAAGAAGTTGGGTTGGTTTGTTTGTACTTTTACAGCAGAAGCATTTTGATTACAATTAATAGAATATTAATCGTTCTATTGATCATTAGCTTAACGCGTAGCCAGATTCTGTCCTCATTCTCCCCACAAAGTTAAGAAAATTAAAAAAACCCCTCAAACCCACCTGACATCACGTGTGCCATTCATGAAAGGAGCGTCTAGAGAAATGAGATGGCTTTACTTGCTGTGACCAGGCTTGCTTTGTATCAGCTTCCACATTGTCATATTATTTTTATTTTTTTTTAACTGTCATCCAAAACAATGCAGCCCAGCATCACAAAGCTGCTCTTGGAGAATGTGGGAGAGCTGACAAATGGATGGATTGAGTGCATTTGCTTGCTTGGTCCAACTGGCCAAAACCCAAATTAAAAAAAAATAAAAATCAATGTATTTGGAAAGCTTAAATCATGTTCAGAGCAATATGACTGTTATGTCCAGTATGAAAGTCTTAACAGGTAAATATGGAGAAGAAAATTAGAATATTAGGTATTCCACAGCCGTCCATGGAAATTTCATCATGGACTCGGTTAAACCAGAATTTCAGCCAGTTTTCATAATATGAAGAGCTGAATTTGAACCAGTACTGAAATAGCATTAATCTTAACCTGCATGTTACATTGAGAGTTCTCTGCACACACGGACAGATTTGATTCTTACCTGCATACCTTAAATGCTAGTGCTCTGGGTAACTCCTGTGACAGACCAGGTCTTGCTTATTTCTCAGAAGCATGTTTCTTTCCCTCACTTCACATCCAGTTTCTTCTTACTAGGTTCAGGATTTTATTAATTGTTATACTTTAAAATGGAAAATAACAGTAATACAGACTAAATTATAGTTTCTCCACAGTACTGAAGCACTTTGATTTGGAATAAAATCTGATGGAATTCAGCTTTACACTTCTAAAATTTACATCTTTTTTTTTTTTTCCGAAAGGCTAACAAATCACTAAAAGTGATGCTTTGATTTATGGGAGCTATGCATCTTCAACTGAAAAAATGAATGATTCCTTATTTAAAAGGTGGTTTACTATGAAAAAATAAAGTTAATCTGACTGAAAAAGGATTATTTTTTTTCCCCTTCCTCTCTCACAGATAACAGATCTCCTCGATGTAGTGCTGGACAGTTTCATCAAAACCAGTGCCACGGGGGGCTTAGGCTCCATAAAAGCTGAGGTCATGGCAGACACAGCTGTAGCGCTTGCTTCTGGAAATGTAAAATTGGTTTCAAGCAAAGTGAGTTCCTGCTTTGCCTTAATTTCCTTTTGTAGTAATTTCAACTTGTGTAATAATGTGACACTGACGCTTTCTGATAGCTCAGTAATGCAAAAAAATATGATAACATAGGTTGAAGCAATAGAATAATTCCAGTATCAAATTGTAATGATTTGCTGAATTTTTGAGCTGTGCTCCTCATTTGAGTAAAACAAAATGGCTGCTCTCTTTTGAGGTGATCGGAAGGATGTGTAAAATAATCGACAAGACTTGTCTGTCGCCAACCCCTACGCTGGAGCAGCACCTGATGTGGGATGATATTGCTATTCTGGCACGTTACATGCTGATGCTCTCCTTCAACAATTCTCTGGATGTGGCAGCACATCTCCCCTACCTCTTCCATGTAGTTACTTTACTGGTGGCCACTGGTCCCCTTTCCCTCAGAGCTTCCACTCATGGTCTCGTCATCAACATCATTCATTCTCTTTGCACTTGTTCACAGCTTCACTTCAGTGGTAAGGTTTTTTTTCAGATTTTCAGTTAAGCTGATTGCTTCTTAGTTTGTTTAAGAAATATTTGAATTGTCTTTCTCTCTTTAAACTATTCTGAGTGTTTGAAAATACCGTGTTGTAATTCAGCTTGCATACAAATCAGAATGAGGATATGATCTACAACAAATGAATACAGAATTAAAAAATGACTATCTGGTTTAGAGCAGGTGTGTAGTGTAAATTGTTTGTATAATGAGTTTTAGAAAAAGAGAATAAAGTACCAGTAAGTTCCTGTGATGCACACAAAGGAGAAAATATGTCTGTGCTAAAACTGGCTGGTGTGCATCTTTTGAATGGTTGCATAATATGGTAACAAAAATATCAATTATGTAAGAGAATTGTGAAACTATACTGTTAAAACAGGTATTTTGCATACTGCTGTATTTTAGCAGTCCTAAAATAATTTGAATTGGCAAATATGCAGCTGTCACTTCTTACCACAGAAGTACAGTATAAAACCAGTCTAGATTTTGTGCATGAAAAAATTAAAAGTTTGTGTAATCTTGTCTTTTTTAAGTATCTGAAAGCTCATTTTATATCTATAAATATGGACAGAGTGAGTGTGTGAATACACACACATGTTTATGTATAAAGAAAGGCTTTGCTTTGACGCACGGAAAGGCAAGCATTCATGTTTAAACAATGAATTTGAAGTACACTGAAATGAAATGAAAGCTCAGAATTGTAAAAATACTCAGTGCTAGCACCAGAGCTGTCATTTTCGTCTGATTTAAGTGGCTTGCTTCATCTTGGTGCCAGAGCCAAAAGCAGAACCTGACTGCAGTGTGCACTTACAGTACGTTGGTATTTGAAAGCAGAAGCTCCTCAGGTTTCCATTTTCTGAACCAGCGTGTGGAGAAGTCTCACAGAACCACATCTTTAAACAGTTTCTTTCTACCTGTTTTTAGAGTACATCTTCCTGGTTCAGCAGTCTGTGCCACAGACCACGGTTCTTGTGGCGTACTGTAGGAGAAGTAGCAAAGAAAGCAGTATTGGAAAGTGCAAAATGACATGCAGGATGATTTTTCTACTTTTGTTTTCATGGGAGGGTCAGCCTCAGAGTGTTGAAAATACGGATTGGATTTCAGTGGTTTAAATTTAATACGTAAAATTTTTCAACAGAGGAGACCAAGCAAGTTTTAAGGCTGAGCTTGACTGAGTTCTCTCTGCCAAAATTTTATTTGCTGTTTGGAATCAGCAAAGTGAAGTCGGCTGCAGTCATAGCATTCCGATCCAGCTATCGGGACAGGTCCTTCTCACCCGGTTCCTATGAAAGGGAGACTTTTGCACTGACTTCGTTGGAAACTGTCACTGAGGCTTTGCTGGAGATCATGGAGGTACGTGTTCAAAACAAAAGACATCATCTGTAAGGGAAAATGGCACTGCTTACTCTTTCTACGGGCAAGCAGTGCAGTGAGATGTTACCTTCCGTGATGTGGTAATAAATAGTTAAGTAGCTGACTTCTGAGAACTAAAACAACTGCAGATTCTGAATTTTAAAAAGACTTTTTCTTAATGTTACATGTATTCAAACAATATAATTCTTTTTAGGCTTGTATGAGGGATATTCCAACGTGCAAGTGGCTGGACCAGTGGACTGAACTAGCTCAAAAGTATGTCGTAGATCTCAAAACATGACCCCTGCCCACCTGTGTGGTATATTTAGAATTCTCAGCTTCTTGTTACACAGCCTATTGTTGGGTAATTGTTTAATATAGTGTGCTCTGTTCCTTCACAGGTTTGCATTCCAATATAACCCATCCCTGCAGCCAAGAGCACTTGTTGTCTTTGGCTGTATAAGCAAACGTGTCTCTCACGGACAAATAAAACAAATAATCCGGATTCTTAGCAAGGTAACAGACCCCTATACCTTAAATCAATTTGGTGGCAATACGTTTCATCAGTGCTGCAACTTCTGGAGTAACAGTAGTTTTCAATATTGAGTTTAAAAGTCGAGCACTGAGGTTGATCCAGAAGTCAGTATTTAAATAAACGCAGAATTTTTCTGTTAAGGCATCCAGCTGCACGCACATGATTCAAAACTTCCTTTTTTTTTAAAGGAAGCTAATCGAGTGTGTTACAAGTAAATACAATAAAGAGCAGGGCATTTGTATAAGAAAACTGTGAAACAGACTGCCTAGCTTGGTAACCATGTTCTGTATTTTCTAAAAAAGGTTGTGTTCCCTAGCAAGTAAACAGCGTGCTAAATATGTTTCCTTTAAGCATTTTGTTAGAGTTTTATGGACATAAGCTTTAAGTGAACAGTGTCTGCTGTTCTCTGATTCCTGCGGCCTGTCCTGCAGCCGTACTTTCTTAACACACGTGGTGTAATTGCTGTCAGCAATACGTATATCGCTTCTGTGTAAACCTCTTTGTAAAACTCCTTGACAATGGGTTTAAAATCAGCTGAAGCTTTGTAAACCAACTGAGAGCAACAATTCTTTAGAGCTCTGATCTTTTTTTACAAAGCAAAATCTAATTGTGGTTGGATTTTTAATTACTCTTTTTCTTTTTGCCCTAAAAAAAGGGACTTGAGAGCTGTTTAAAAGGCCCTGATAATTACAATAGCCAAGTTCTGATAGAAGCTACAGTTATAGCACTCACCAAGCTGCAACCTCTTCTTAATAAGGTAAACAATTAGATTTTTAGAGTAAACAGAACATATTTGTAAATGAAAATTACAATTATAAGTATAATCTAAAAAATGTAAGTAAGTTGCAATATCTAAGTTCACCGTTCACTGCTGTGAGTCATGCTCGAAAGGACTACATATGGGAAATACGTCAGATGTTCGTACGGTACCTGTGAAAAGGCTTTAAAAATGCGTTAGAATGTACTGTTCTGCTTCATCCAACCGGGCCACAGCAGTACAAGGACTGTCTTAATGCCTTCCAGAAGATTTTTCAGGCTTGGCTTTCAAATGTTTGCTGATACATGCTTTTCAGATCACGGCTTGTAACAGATGTTAGTCCTGCCTGATCTGGTGGTGTTAGCCATCTGTGTGGTACTTGCCAGTTCGTTGTTTGACATGCCATTAATGAAGAGCCTCAGGTATTTACTGTTAGTAAATAAAACTTGTTCCTAGAAAAATCTGCTCCTTAAGAGACCCAAGAAGAAATTGCCTGGCCAGTTACATGTACAGAGTTGGAATCCATTTCCAACACATGCTCTCAAATTGATAAAAAAAGACACATTTCTGTTTAGTCTGGAGTAGAGCAATGTGCGTCTGATGTCTTCGTGAGCAAGGGAAGGATGTAAGAGAGAAGGAGTGGCTTGGGGGGGAGAAGAAGGCTTGAAATTAATTTACTTTATACTATTCACCTCTTATAAGTGCATTAAGACTACGGGTTCATATCAACATCTGTGGTGTTGGAGTGGGTGCGGTTGAGGACAGCCTGCTACAAGAAGGATAGTAACATGCACAAACCCTGTGTCAGTGCTGTTTGTCCTTCATTTACAGGAACTGGCTCGAAAGTGAAATTGTGACGTTTCCTTTTTCCTTCTAGGACTCTCCTATGCACAAGGCCCTCTTTTGGGTGGCGATGGCAGTGCTGCAGCTAGACGAGGTGAACTTGTACTCAGCAGGTACTGCGCTCCTTGAGCAGAACCTGCATACCTTGGACAGCCTTCGCGTATTCAACGATAAGGTGAGCTGTTAGCAATGCGCTATGACTCGCCCTTCGTGCATGTAAGCAGTGAATCTGCTACAAAGGAAAAAAAAATGCCTTGTCCTGCTGGATAGTAGTTAGGCAAGTAAAACTAGAATTTGCCTCAGAAATTGTTTCACTTGGGTAATATGAACAGTAAAACTAGGATGTGGAGATGAAGCTCTTATTATTCTGTTCTAAACTAAAACAGAAACGTATAGGTGTGTTCTGATCAAGAGTGTGTTTTTATTTTCATGTGAGCTTTTAAAATTACTGTTTTGTCAGTTTAAAAAAAAAACAAAAGAAACAAGACACTTGAAATGTGATGAGTAACTTTGAGTGAGGTAACTCCTGTATTTAATTTTTTCTGGGTCAGAGCCCAGAGGAGGTGTTTATGGAGATCAGGAGACCACTGGAATGGCACTGCAAGCAGATGGACCATTTTGTTGGGCTAAATTTCAACTCCAACTTCAACTTCGCACTAGTGGGACACCTCCTGAAAGGTAAGAGTGCATATTGCTGTTCACTTTAGGTGAGCACTCTTAATTCAGAAGGAAAAACAAGTTAAAGGATAAAGAGGAAAACTGGATGGTGGATTTTAAGTAACTTGGATTACAGAACAGATGAAGAATTAAATGTTCTTTGACTAAAGGACTTTGCCAGGTTTCCCATATACCTGTCCTGTAAAGGTCTTTAGTGCTAACGATGCAAATTCTTAACTGCCGCAGGATGCGTGGCGTCACTTGCGGCATGCTTTAGTGCTTCCTCCGGGAATGCTCTCTCTCTGCATGTTTACCTGTGTTCAGGCTCACTGTTTCTTTTAGATTGAAATTAGAATTGAATTACATTTAGATTGTGAGAGAAGAGATATATGTACAGACATTTGAAATTGCGTGATTTTGGGGGGAGAGACAGAAAAAATCAGTCTCGAATGTGTAGTTTCTGTTAGCATTGTTCTTTCCTGGCTGTTTACATGACATTTCCCAAGAGCATACTGTAAAATATTTATAAATCTTTTCAAAATATTAATGCTACATAAATATGCATTAAAATTAAATACAGTATTTGGTTTCTTAACCTCATTTCTTAGGGTACAGGCATCCTTCTCCTACCACTGTAGCAAGAACAGTAAGGATTTTGCATACACTACTGGCTCTGGTGAACAAACATAGGAACTGCGACAAGTTTGAGGTGAACACCCAGAGCATAGCTTATCTAGCAGGTAAAATGAAAAAACCAAACGTTCTTTTAAATGTGTGCTAACTGAAAAGGAATGGGTTCTTGTGGTTCTTACAGGTTTAGGTTGATAAAATTGTACCAACATAAAGGAAACTTGTAACTGGGTAAATAGTAAAATAGACTCTCTGTGAATAGTCTGGGCTAGGCTGGGGTGCCTCAGCTGAAGCTTTCTGTGGGCTGGGCTTGCCAGCAGGAGAGCTCTGTGCGGCTGGCATACCTCAGGGAGGCTGGCCGTTTTGTGTTTAAGTGCATGCCTTAGAACATTCACATTCCCAGTGGTCTGGAAATAGAAATGGTGACGATGTGAGGGCAAATATTTAAATGACATAATTGTAAATGGATGGGGAATAGAACTCTTTTAAAATTACCTACCTTTAATCTGTATATATTTCATAAGGTGTAATTATATCTCAATGGTCGTCTTTATACTAAGTAAAAAATATGAATTGATGGAATATTGCTTATGTTCTTCAGTATATTCCTACTGTGGAAAACTTATGCTAGCTTTCTTTGAATTTTTAGCTTTGCTGACAGTATCTGAGGAAGTTCGAAGTCGCTGCAGCCTAAAACATAGGAAGTCTCTCTTGTTGACAGACGTGTCAATGGAAAATGTTCCTATGGATACATACCCCATACATCACAGTGACACTAGCTATAGGTTGGTTGCCTAACTTTTAGATAAGTTATCCCAATTTCAGTGTCTATTTACTTCAGTAAGTTATCTAAAGGTAACCTGTGGTATATTGAAAACTGAACCCCACATTCATACAGCTGTGATCAAGAGTCACAGAGAAATTTGGGTGTCATATTTCTGTAGATTTAATTAAATTAATTTAAATCTGTAAAGCTGATTCAGAGCTTAGCTGCTTTGGAGGTTCTCAAACTCTTTGCTAACCTCGTTCTACAAGACCTAATTTCACCTTATTTTTCATTTATATTTTAGAAGAAACTTTTGTTTGTCCTTGTAAGAGCTTCAAGGCATGTACTAAGCATTCACTTGGTCCATGTCACTGGAAAATCTTGACAACTTATAGCCTGTCTGTGAGCAGCCACGGAGAGAGGCTAAGAAATCAACCAGAAGTGACATGGAGAGATGGATTCTCTTAATAGGGAGCACTTTACTCAGTGTCTCTCTTCTTAGCGACCAGTATGGAGTAGCAGATTATTGAATATCTTCCATCTTGCCTCATAGGCTGATTTGCTTGTGTTCTTTTCATTGCTTTATTTTTTTATCTCTTGATCATTACATTCCTATCAGATTGTTAGTTATCACTAGCTCAGACTTTTTTGCAAGCAAAGTAATTACTGTTTCTTAATGTGTATTTTTTTGGAGATTAACCTGTTAGGAAAGATGGATTTAATAAAGGATAGTTTGGCTAGTTGAAAAAGTTATGCCTTAATGTGCACAGTTTTAAAGATTTTCTGAATATAATTTCTCTGCACTTTCAGGACACTAAAGGAAAATCAACCATGGTCATCACCAAAGGGGTCAGACAGACATCTGGCTGCCAGTTACCCGACAGTGGGACAGATAAGTCCTCGAACACGAAAATCCATGAGTTTGGATATGGGGCAGCCTTCACAAGCGAACACTAAAAAGCTTCTAGGTTATTAAGATAACTAACTTACTAATTTGTCTACACAATACCTCAGGAAGCGTTACTGGAGAAAAATTATACTTGTATTTATTCTGACTTTAAAAGCATATTCCTGATTCAGAGGGATATATGTAGTTGCTACAAAGTACAAATTAGACAGCCCTGTACAGTTAAAGAGGACTAACTCAGTTCTTTTCGTCATGAAGGGGGGGAAGCAAGAGTGACACTTAAAAATGTGTGTGTTGAAGTGGAGGAGGAAGAAAAAAAAAAAGAAAGAAAAAAGATATTCCAGATGCTATAGTGTCATAGTGCCAGTTTCATGCCATCAGCCCCCTTTCAGTAGAACCAAGAAGCTGAGTACCTTAGCTTAGCTACTCTGTTGAGTATCTTATGCTAGAAGAGATGGTCCCAAAACATTTCAGATGTTTTGGAAGCAATCTGATTTTTATTCATGGCTTCTCAGCGCATCGTGTTTACAAGCGAAATCTTAATATCAGAAAAACAAGATGAGTTGCTTTGCGTGACTTGCAGTTACCCTTTTACATTCCGTGGTGTATCTGGAAGAAGAGGGGCATTTCTTTCATTACAACCCTATTACTGCTTCCTTTTCAGTAATCACATTTTGGCATGTTTATTCAGTGTGATGTGTTGACCAGGAGACCATAGCATGCCCACAGCTTACATACTTGAATAAATTGCATGCTTTCCTCATACGTATTGTGAAGCATTTTGGAAACTGTGATGGAGAGCGGCATGGTGTGATCGTATTTTCTCTACCATCCCTGAAAATGGTGAAAATGTCCCCAGATTCCTATCAGTACATCGAAGATAGGAGAGTAGCTTGGCCAAAAAATCAGAAACAGTTAGAATATGGATTTGGGTTTAATGTTTTTAATTGCCTGATAAATTGTTTTTAGGTACAAGGAAAAGTTTTGACCATTTGATATCGGACACAAAGGCTCCTAAAAGGCAAGACATGGAATCTGGAATCACAACGCCTCCCAAAATGAGGAGAGTAGCCGAAAATGATTATGAAATGGGTGAGAAACAGGACTAACATTTTCAGAATAATAGTAATTATAAATGCTTTGTATATATATACAAAGGATTATTTCTAAATTCAATGTTTATTTGCCTAGGTTACTACAAGGTAAGGGAGAAATACCCTCTTAACAGTGGCTTCTGGAGAGTACAGTCTTCCATATCACTGGCAACTGAGGCTTGAACTGGAGTTGCTCAGTTTGCAGTTGCAGGGCAAAGGACAGCTATAAAGTATTGCATACAGGAGTGAAATGAAATAAATAAAATTTGGCTTTTTATAAGTTAACAAGCCCTAGCTGCAAATTCCTCCAGGAGATGGAACGCGACCTAATGCCTAGAATGCCTCTCTTCATCTTCTCCCACATCTGCTTCCTGTGCCCCCACCCCCAATTGCAATGCAAGACCAGGGTTCTGCTGTGGTATCTGACGCCGGTCTGCTGCCTGGCCCTGAACAGGGTCCTGACCACCCCTGGGCCTGTATTTCACTGAGCAGGAAATTGGGGTTATCGTTTGCCATTCGGTAACACATCCCATGAAATGGCTAGCGCTGCTAGCACCACAGCGTAGCTGTTGCTTTGATATTTTATGAAAAGGCTGGTGAACTCTGCAGTTTGCATATGACTGGATTTGTGCAAGAGCTAATTCTGTTTTGGTTTGGGTTTATTTTGCTTTGGATGAGTTGCTCTTTTTTTATCTGGCAGAAACCCAGAGAATATCACCGCAGCAACACCCGCATCTTCGAAAAGTCTCTGTTTCTGAGTCAAATGTCCTCCTAGATGAAGAAGTTCTGACTGACCCAAAAATTCAAGCACTGCTGCTTACAGTTCTTGTAAGCTTTCTTTCTGTCTGTTGTCTGTTATTTTCTGATACTCGTTTGTCTTCCAAAGAAGCATACATGTTCCTTGCAGTGTTTGATTCATATGGATCAGAATCACTGTGGTGTGCAAGTCTGCTCTTTTGCTGCCGATATTCCAACTTTCTAGGAATTGCTGTTAGGAATCTATTTAATGCTCTTTGAGAGCAAATACTGAGTTTTCATTATTCTGTATTCTTCTGTAGAACTTGTCCAACAATTGCGCCTTTTTCCTGGCGGATTTTTATCACAAACTAATTCTACGTAATAAAAAGATATTAATGTATTATATTTAAAAAGCTAAGAAGTGAAAATTGTTTGAATGCCAGCAAAATTCAGTTTTAAAATGGCTAACTAGTAATACAGGTACAGTATGATTGGGCTTTCCTCAGATGTGCCAATATAGTTACATTCCTGCTGTAATTCAGAAAAACTTACTTGCTCACTTTTGTGAAAAACTGACTAGCTACATTTTTGCCAAAATGGAAGCCGTTACCAGCTGTTTTTTTGTTTCCCACATACACATAACATAACTTGATTCCATGTCCAAAGAGGACGTAAGTTAATCTTTTGTAATGCTGTGTTCTGCTATTCAGAAACCTTAAAGCCTTAAACTACAACAACAAAAGCCTGTAACTACTTAAATTAAATCAGAGGCATACTAATGTCATCCTTTGCATTATGGCAGGCAACGTTAGTGAAGTACACTACTGACGAGTTTGACCAGCGGATTCTGTACGAGTATTTAGCAGAAGCCAGTGTTGTCTTCCCAAAGGTCTTTCCTGTTGTGTAAGTACCTGAAACTCAGTTTGTGGGCACTCTGCGCTGGGCCCTTCCTGTAGGTCTCCGGCCCAGGACAAGCATGGGTGAGACACTGAGCCATCCGGAGGTTACTAGCTGCGCTCTGTCCATGGCTTGTTGAGACAGATGTCCGTAGCAATTTGAGAATCCTCCTTTTCCCCTGCGTTAAGTGAATGTGATGTTCTCCCTGGAACAGCATCCTCAGACGGCCCTGCTGCAGGTGTCCTCCAAAGCGCTCTGCAGCGTCGGGGGGCTGGCAGAGCGTGGGAGGGCCCTCACCGCCGTTGCTAGGGAGCTGCCTGTGCAGCCATCGGTTTCGTCCAAAAGCTTTCAGCTTTTGTCATTGCTGCCATTGCTCTGGTTGAGTGACTCAGCGTTATTTTATCGCCAATCTGGTACTGCAAAGAATCAAATTACACTTTAGTCCGTCCAGGCACCTTTCTGTACAAGTCAGTATGTACCATCTCTCAAATATTATTTTCACCCCAGTCAGACTCAGATTTTGGAATTAGTACCCCAAGTGCATATCACAACTGACACGAAGCGTAGCTCAGGATGCCCTTGGATCTATTCCGTTAGATATCCTTTGGAAGTCGTATTCGCTGGAGTCAGTATGTGCAAGGGAAACCCAGCTATCAGAAATTAAGATGAGTAGACTTTTAAAACTGACCTGAGCATGATTGTAAAATAATGCTACCTTCTTCTAGCTTTATAAAGTCAAAATTGCATACAAGTTCTGTGAGTTATTGAAACCACAATTGTAGGTAACTGGGACTTGTATTAAAAAAAAAAAACAAAACACGCAGAAGTTCTGCAAGGGAGCTGAAATGAGACAGTATTCCCACAAGTTTAAAAAACTGCTTTGAAATGCCAGCTGTGACATGTACACAGATCCAGTGAATGGTTTTTTTGATTGAAAATAATTAAGATATTTGCAATTTGAAGGGCTAGGTAAATGCTTTAATAGGTTATATTGTTAGTACAATTTTCTGGAAGGATTACATGTCGTGAGAGTCCTCACTGAACATACACAGGAATGGTTTTGTACTTCCAAATTCACTGAGATTTTGAAAATCCCAACTTAATTGCTGTTTGCTAAAGGCAGTTGGAACTGCAGTTTTGCTTCATTTAATGAAAGAAAAATAAGCCACTTCTCTCTTCTTCAGGCATAATTTATTGGATTCCAAGATCAATACCCTTTTGTCGCTGTGCCAGGATCCAAATTTGTTGAATCCAATTCACGGGATTGTTCAGAGTGTTGTCTACCATGAAGAGTCTCCACCCCAGTACCAGACGTCTTACCTACAGAGTAAATATTTTTTCCATTTTTATGAAAACTGTTGTATTTTAAGTTAGACTTACTAGTGAAAATGTTCCGGGATTATTGCAGCTTTGATAGAATAGGCAGCCAGTCCTGTGTGACGCCTCTCCAACTTCATATATGCCAGCAAAATTAAGAGTTTGCTTATTAAAAACAAACCCTACTGACATGAATATTAAAACTGCTTGCTGCAGTTGTGCACTGAGTGTTAAAAGGATTGCACCATCTACTGAGCAAAAAGTAGTTGAAACTCAGTGTTCTGTTTCCACTAACCAGTTTACAGAAATAGAAACAATGTAACACTTAAAACCTAAATATTTTTTGTGGTACTTAATCAAAAAACTTTCCAGGAAGATCCATAGGAAAAAGGTGACAGTTGAGGAAAACGTTGACATCATTTTTAAAATGAGATGTGTATTCGCATGCTAAATTGAAGTTTTAAAGTATCAAGAATTTATTGTATGACAGTTCTGAGATTTTGGGTTTTTTTCAACTTAAGTATCTCATATACAAATTAAAATACTTTAATTGTGTGCAACTCCAAACGAAAATATTTTGTTTTCATGCCTCAGTAAACCCAAGTGATGTACTATGTGTGCGTTCTAGTTTTTATCAGCAGAGAACTGTGGTTTTGTGATAACATTTGATTTGTTGCTGTAGGTTTTGGATTTAATGGGTTATGGAGGTTTGCTGGCCCATTTTCTAAGGTAAGAGCTATATATAAATTCAGTAGTGTTTTGCTCGGTTATCTTCTGTATAAAGTGTGTTGGTGCTCCAGGAAGGATGCAGATAAATGACAAGTCACAGAATCTACATGAGCAAGTTTGTAATGTAAGGCTGACCTCTATAGCTAAAGCGGTTTTTGAGAGTGAATCAGATGTTTTGATAGACCTGGTACGGTCACATTCCCAAAGCTGGGAGAAAGCAGTCAGGTGTGTAAATGTGCCTTCTTAGGGCTCCCCGGCTCGCCGAGGGGCTCGGCTGGATGCTGGCGTTCAGAAAGCCCTGTGTTCGTTCGGTGCAGCTTACGGTGTATGGGATTAAACCGATAACAGCGATAATCCCATGAGGATAAACTTCGTGTGCCAGCAGAACAAATAATGGAGCACTGACGGTCCGTGCTGCCCGTGGCTCCCTGTGGTCGCCGTAACAGAGCGGGGCGGGCAGGGCCTGGGGGCACAGGCAGCGCTCTCGGTAACGGTGGGTGCACCTCGTGGACCAGACGGCCCTTCTTTTCTGAGTTCATGCTTCCACGTGCGACTGGAATTACACCTGCAGGTGGTCTTCAGTGTGTGCGTTTGGATGAATCTGGAAAAGAGCACAAACCAGTTTTTACAGATACTCACATCAAATGCTTTTTTAAATTTTCTGGCAAAACCAGTGTGATGCTAAAGGGAGGTCTGGGGCAAAGCTCATATTGACACGAAAGTGGAAAGACAAGAACTGATCTTTTTTCCTTTCTTCCCGCCCACCTCCCATCACCCACAGCAAACACAAATCCCAGACTATGCTGAGCTCATAGTGAAGTTTCTTGATGCCTTGATTGACACGTATTTGCCTGGAATTGATGAGGAAACCAGTGAAGAATCTCTCCTGACGCCCACGTCTCCGTATCCTCCCGCAGTGCAGAGCCAGCTTAGCATCACGGCTAACCTGAACCTTTCCAACTCCATGACCTCGCTCGCCACTTCCCAGCACTCCCCAGGTCAGTACTGCTCTGGTACTTCGCAGGTAAGGGAAATGCGTCGACTTCTCCGGTTTTGGAGCCAAGCGCTCGGTCTCATCTCTTCGGGTGGCTTTATGTATCCAACATCAGGGCATCCCTCAGTCAAAGGAATATTAAGCTGTTCACTAAGCCATTACACATTTTGCCCAGAACAAAAGCTATCTTCCAGGTCACTGTGCATGACAGAGCATGAAGTGTGTCGGAACGAGTAGCAGCTGCATGTTAATGTGGAACATGTGCAGCAGTGGAGCCTGGAAGATTAATAGATAGAAATAGATAATCATGACGTTTTGCAAGGAGAGTAACACCTGTCTGGGCACTTCAAGGTAGGAAAAATAATCCAGAACTGCGCCGTGGAAGAGTGTCTGGGCTGACTCAGTTTCCACTGACTGAGTGATTTAAGGGCAGTGCGTTCGTAGGCAGCATCACACGAGGTCGTGCTCTGCCTCGAAGAGAGGAAGTGTTCCTGTAGCTAAATGTGGGTACTGGGTCGGTTCAGACTGCTGCATTGCCAGGATACGCCGATGGTAAAATGAAGGTGTTCAAGAAAAGAGCAGTCACAAAAGGCAGTAAGTGGATAAAAACGCTAAATTCCTTCTGGCATGGGGAGAGGGGAATTACCAGGAGATGCAGCAGTGAATTTAACAGCAGAGGTTTTCAGGGAGAAAAAAAAAAAAAAAAAACCACCAACCCGAACAAAAGAGAGTAAAACTTAATCAGTGTAGCAGATGAGGCGTAAGCTGAGGGAAGTTAAATACAGGAAGAAAACAGCATTTACGTCAAAGAAATCTGCATCAAGACTTTTCCTGAAGTGACTTTGGATTAGTGTCTCTCATACTGAGGAAATTCTTTTCTATGTAATAAAAATTATGCTGTGTGGTATTTCTCAAATGATGATTTAACGATTGCAGTTCTGAACACTGAAGTCAATTAGCCTTTTATTTCTGCTTTGTTTCTAGCCTTGACGGAAGGCTACAAACCACTGGTATGTAGGTGTAATATTTACAGAGGTGCTTTGGGTTTTTTCACTCTTGTTTACTGGTTTCTGCTAGCCCTGAAATAAGCTCCGCTTAGCTGTGCTTAGCTCTGCTCAAGAGATCTGGCGTTCCAGATGACCAGTTTGCTCACAGAGGCTGTGCGTGTTTTTCATTCAGGATGCAGAGGGGAGGCACGTGCAGAGGTGCGGCAGAGGTGGGACTCCGTGTGTGAATAATTTGGGAATAGTGGTTTCTTGCTGCGGCGTTTCTTGTGTGATGCTGACGGTACCTGCTGGGAGAGCAGGCAGGGAGTCAGTTGTGTCCCGAAGAAGAAGGTAAATTGGGGAGCAGAGAAGTGGATGCTTGGTATGTGAAATTACTCTGCTGCAGCTATTAACTATTATTAACTATTTCATGTGAACTCTTTAGATTCACTGGAACTCAGCTGTCACTTCAGTTACACACCACCAGAAAACAGACGAGTTCTCTGAACTCACCTGCAGCAGAGAGCAGCTCAGTAAAACGGGTGCTCAGCACCAGTGATTTCTGCTTCTGTGTGGAGAAGTCAGAAAAAGCTGCAGAAGAGGTTGGCTGGGTTTTTTTTTTTGCTCAAACCCGTGGATTGCTTCTCATTCTCATGGTAGTTTGTGGTTTTTGTAAGCTCAGGCCCACGCAAGGAGGGGAAGGATGATGGAGCCCGCAGCCAGCTTCTGCCTGGAGCTGGGAAATTGTCCCCATGCGTGTGTGCGGTGTGCAGCGTGTTCCTTCTTGCTAAAGCCAACGAGGACCGGTTTCATGTAGGAATGAGACCTAACTGTGGGAGATGTCGTTTACAGCAATGGGGTTTTGGTCTGACCTTTTTATTTGCTGTCAGACGTCCTGATTTTTGCTGCTGATGGTACTTTCAGCCTCTCACATAAAAACACCCTCCCTGCTGTTCATCCCATGGCCCGTAAGTGGGGAGTGTTGCTCAACACACGTCAAACGAACTCGGTTTGTTGCAGAAGTGATGTGACAGCCACACTGAGATACTGCTACAGGGATGATTAACTCATTGGAGCGTCAGCATAAAAGTAATAATTGATGGGAAGCATGTCTGCATTAAACAGAAGTCTCAGCTTTTATGTCTTCAAGTCACTGACTGTGTCCAGTGGGGAGCGGCTCGCACCCAAGGCTTTCATGTTGTCCTCACGTCAGCGTGCAGTTTACACTGAGGCAGTTCACTTCGGAGGTGTGTTTGATGTGATTCTTTTAGCAAAACATAGCAGAGTTACCTCGTCCTGCAGGGAGCATCCAAAGCTCCCCAGGGAAGTCTGTGCGCTTGGGCACAAAGCTGTCTGGTGCCACCCTCCCCGCGCGCTCCTTCAGCCGCCCGCTGCCTTTGCTGGAGCTGAACTTGCACAACAGCGGCTCTCGAGCAGATTTCCAGACTCGCCTGTTCTCTGTTTCCCATTCATACCTGCTTAGAAAACTCTTGCTTTAGTTGTCCTTGTTAAAAGTGAATTGTTGGGTTTGGTTTGGTTGGTTTTTGTTTGTTTTTTTTTTTAACTTGGAATTTGCCAAAAAATTATTAAGCCATTATGAGCGGTGTCCACACTTTGGCACTCAGCTCAAGTGAGTACCAGCGTCAGTTCTGTTTCTGCTGCCCGCAAAGCGAGCCAGCCAAGCCTGTCATTCCTCCTGGCAGTGACAGAGCCCTGCAAACGTGGATTTGTTCGTGACGTACTTCTACTGATCTTTATTTGTGAGCCAGGATTCAGCGCTGAGGGGAATTGTAGGTACCTGCATACACATGGATCTTCTCTGGTACAGGAATCAGCGTCTGCCGCTGCGGCAGAATTCTGCAGGTTCAGAAAGGAACCTTCCTCGCGCTGCTGTGCCCCTGTTTCATAGCAGCCATTGATTTTTTGGCTGGAAGAAGCCCTCGGGTTGTCGGTCTGTCAGTTCTTCCTCCTAGAGAATGCGAAAGCCAGAGAGGCTGGAGCCAAACTTCCATTTGCTGAGTCCTCTCAGAAGCAGAGCCAGGAAGGGCTGTGTGGCCTGGAGGCCCTCAGTGCTCTCCGCGGGTGCTGGAACGAGAGCTTTGTGGATGCAGGGGAACCCTTCATCCGCGGTGTGAACGTTTATTTCTGTATCAAATAAAATTCCTGTTTCTGCTTCAAGAGCTGACAAGGTGAACTCTGAGCAGTTGTAGGAAGGTAGCAGGGATTGAAACAGATCAGCCAGTGCCCGTAGGGCAAAGTATTTTGTCTTTTGTTGTCGGAGACAGACTAAACTAACAGCAAATTCAATCTGCAGCTTTAGAGGGAGAGAAAAAAAGATTATTTGCACAAGTTGTGTTGAAATGTGATGAGCTGTGTGTAGGTGAGTGCGTAGATCTGTGTGAGCGGGCACCGCGCTCCGGCGTGGGAGGTGCTCAGCTGGGCAGAGCCCAGGCTCCCTCTGAGTCGCACCGCTCATCCGGAAAAACTGCTCTTCCTACTGCGCTGAGACAGCGGTCGCGATGTGTCGCGGTGGGACCGCAGTGACAGTGGGAGGGTAGGGCGGTGGCCGAAGTGCTCGGGGCCGGGCTGAGGAACAGCTGACATCCTTCGGCCGGCGCGGGGCCGTTCGGGTCTGTGACCAGAGCGGTGCTGCGCGGGGTTTGCGCAGGGCAGGGCCCCGCTCCGCACCCGGCCCCGCGGCGGGCGGGGACCCTCCTTCTCCTCCCCCCTGCGCTGGGGGCACCGAGGGGCGGCTGCGCGCCGCTTCCCTGCCCGCGGGGGCTGCGCT
>WHYT01015489.1:35632-83615 GCA_009806455.1 Tetrax tetrax | reverse complement strand
GGAGCGGGAGCGGGGGGGGGCGCGGTTAGGCCGCGGCGGCAGCGGGTCCCGCACAGCCCGCCCAGCGCCCAAGGTCAGCGCCGCCGGCCCGGGGCGGAGCGGAGCGGAGCGGGGGGCTGCCCGCGGCCGGGCCGTGCCGGTGCCCGAGGCGCCAGCCGCGTCCGTTCCCGCCGCGAACCGCGCGGTGCCGCTCGGAGGGGAGCGCGGGGGGCGGCCGGGGCGCTGCGGGCCGGGCGGGGGAGGCTGAGCGCGCCTTGCGCCGGTGCGGCGGGGCCGGCCGTGCCGCGGGGCTGCCCCGCGCGCTCTTCGTGCATCGCGGCACTTCTGCTTCTTCGTAAGCCGGCGTGGAACGTACCCTAGAGCAGAGGAACCAAGTTATACGGCTGCTGTTTCAGTAGCCTTACTCTGCTGGAAGAATCCTTGTTCTTTGGCTTTTTTCCTTTTTTTCTTTTTTTTTTTTGTTCTTCCTCCACCTTGGAGCACGTAAGAACTGAGTTACTCGTGCTCCAGAACTGGGCAACCTGATCTGTGTCTGACTGAGTTCTTTATCGTGGTCTCACAAGTTATACTGTGACACAGGGAACACAGAATGAACGGGCGTCTCAGCAAGGGCACCCTGTTCGTGGAAGTTATCTCTCGTAGTAGGGAACAGCAGCGAAAGCTGCGTTTGACCACAGTCTGTCGGTTATGGACAATTAAGAGGCTGCAGAATGGAAGTAACTCTGACTTTCTGTGTTTCCAGGGTCATGTGCTGCCTTGGTCGGGTCGGCGGCTGTGCTAGCACCTGCTGAGCGTTATCAGAGCCTTGTGGACTTTGTCTCAGGTGAAAGGAAATGGTTTGTTGCTGGGGAAAGTGGTAGCAGGAGATGGGAACTTTGCTTTTGCCCTGTTTGCTTTGTGCCTGTGAGTGATTGCTGAGTTACAGCCCGAGGTGTGCGCGGTACAGCCAAGGAAGAGCACGTGGCATGCTGGCACGCAGCGCAGCTCGGGAGGGAGTTTGGCTCGCTCCTGGTAGCGCATGGACCAGAGCTGTCCGAGCAACCGAGCTGAGCTTGCTCCTGTGCCGGTGGGGCACTGTGTGACCTGGTTCAAGTCACTTCTTCATTCTTTAATGAGCTTCCTGTATAAAGGGTGAAATAATGCCCAGGCATTCGCGGAGCTACTGTACCTGTCATCTAGTAATCTCAATGTACCTGTGATTCTGAACAGGTACGCTGAGATTAATGTACAGTACGGCTTCTCTGTGTGTATCTTGATGGCACAGTTTAGTTCTTGATTAACTGGTTTGCTTGCAGGTGCTGCCTAGTGCACTGAAGGAAATGACAACCTTTTAGAAAGTTAAAAGGAGCAAGGAGCTCCTTGCTGTAGAACTTGAGCTGTGCTTCCAGCTTGCTAGAATCCACCTTATTGCATCGCTTGCTGTCCTGCTACCACTCATCTGACAGCCCCTCAGCTTCTGTTTCAGTGTTTCATTGAACTCTTGAAGGACTTTTAAAAGCTCTTATGGGATGCCAGTGCAGGAGGCTTTAGGGAGGTGAATCTCACCGTGACTGTAACAGTATCTTGTAGGCAGGGCTACATGCTGTTTGTGCTGGGACGTGCCGGAAAGGATATTGTTGGGTCTGGGGGTCTGTGTGAATGGTGCTGCGGGAGCAGTGTGTTGTGTGTTCTGGTGTGCTCTCCTTAGTTACACCAAATTTAGGTGTTCATCCTAGGAACTGGATTCCTTCTTAAAGATCTCTGGAGATGCTTTGAGATACCAATACTGAAGATCATCTGCTGCCTGGAAAGCCTTGCCTTTAACCTAGACATTCCACAATGCCAGAAATTAGGCAACAGGAATTCCCCTCACCACCCGGGGTGTGAGATGAAGGTACCTGCAGTTCAGACCCACCACGGTACGTGGGTTCCCAGTTCCTGCAGATTCTCTTGCGAGTTAAATGTGACAGGAGTGTGTTTGTTTGCGGATTGCAGCCAAAGCTGTTCAGAGCCAGAAACAGTTGATTTGCCACGTTGAGGCTCTTGTGTTCATTTCAAAAACATTGCAGCCTGACTTTGAGAGCAAGTGTACTTTTGTAGTAGTAGTTATCTGAAGAGCATAATGCTTTAAAAGCAACATACCCCACTTATCTGTGGCTCTCGTCTTTCATGTGCACTTAACTGATGTGAAAAAATTATTTAAGGTATTTCTAGTGTCTAGGGAGACTGTAATAAGATCAGAGCTGGTATCCCAGGTGCCCTTAGCAACCTCTAGAAGTAATAAAAAAACATTAATTAAAACATTAATTACTTCTAATTGTTTAATGTTTCAGATCTAATGTCTAGCCTTTTTAAAATCCTGATTTCTAACTACAGTGCTTCTGTGGAACTCTTCAGGCAAATGGCTGGTTAAACTTCATGAAGTGATGATTAACTTCAGGCAGCCACTTTCAGATACTTGGAAGAAGCTATTTTATTCAGCAGGTGCTTAATATTTCCTGGAAATTAAAGCTGTTGAGTTTTCTTCTCATGGGGATTGCTGAAGGTGATATGTTTGCATGTCACTCACTGCTTTTGCAAATGATCTGTCTTCAGCTGTTTTACTGTGGTTTTTTTCTTTGTCCATTACATGGATTCTGCTTAACTCTGCTCCTGCATTTTGTACCCTTGCTGGAAGCTGACTCTGAATTTCTGGGTCCTGTACATTACCTATTAGCAGAGTGGAATTTTTCATAGAAGATCATTTAAAATCATGCTTTGGCAAACAAATCACTGCTTGGAGACCTGGAGAGGTCCTGATTGCCATTGACCTCTGCTGCCACCTGGCAATGAGGATGAGAAACTTACCATGTGCCCCAGCTGATTTTGGCTTCCTGGGTATAAATAGCAGCAGTTCCTGGCAAAAGCTCATGATCCACATGTGCCTCTTGTACCGGGGGCGTTAGCTTTGCATGGGGATAAATCCCTGAATTGGAACCTGAGGTCTGTGGGACAAGGGCTGGAGTGTGTATCCCTGCAAATCTTAGGGCTGTGGCGCTGCCAGTTCCCTTTCCCTCAAGAGGAGCCTCTTTTGTTATGAGCTTGGGCTTATATTCCATTTCTTGTTGAAATGCAGGCTGAAGAAGACTTTTTTCATGTTCAGAGGTGCAGGAAAGAAATCTGCACATCGCTTCCCTAAAATATTTCAGGTTGAATGGGGTACAGTGCTGTTTGCTGCCCAGTAAAGAGAATGGGCTCTCTTCTCTCCGGCTGGAGTGTCCATTTGCTGTTCCTAGTACTTCCTCCAACTCGAGGTGACTGTAGGAAGGTCACTTAGTCTGTGTCTTGGCTTTGCTTTTTTAAGAAAAAGGACTGCCAAAGCTGAGGAGAGGAGGCAGCCTGCAATCTTTGGGGGAAGCCTTTCTGTGTAGAACAGCCCGCAGCGCAGCTTGGGCGAGGGCTTGTTGGTGCTGCTGTAACAGGGATCAAAGGGAAGCGTGTCTCTGATTAGGTTTCAGGTATGCTGTGTAACTCCTTGTAGCAAGCTTGTTAATGCATACGAGTTATCTTCCTCCTTGTTCAGTCTGGGTGACTCTTGGTGAAACCTTTGCTGTTCTTTCCCAGCACAGATGAATATAGAGCACCTTTTTTGCAAATATTTGCTGTTCTTCCTCTCTGGGTGCTTCTGCAGCTTATTCTCAGCAAGCCAAGCTCTGGGCACAAGGCTTCCACTGAACACCACCACTTTTTGCTTTTCTGTTTAAGTCTAGTACAGCTTTTGTTTTGAGAGCCTGTTTGTCAAGGTCTCATTGCTGTGCACCGTAAACTTCCTAGAGAGCAGGTCTTGGTGCTGCTCTCCAGATACCTGCTTGGTCTCAGCGCTGCCTCTTCTCTCGCTGTCTCTTGCAGCGGTATCAGTGTGTTGTGACAGAAACCTCACAGTTCTGTCTCCTTGAAAATTCAAGTCTGTTTTTTGTCTTGTGTGCAGAGTATATTGGAAGCCGCTGGTTAGTTTAGTCTGTGCTCCTGGGTGTTGTGCATGCCTATTTTGTGGAAACTGATAAAGATGCCAGGCATTTGACATAGCTGGTAGCATTTAGATTTTAATTTATAAGCTGCACCTGTAATGGACACTACAGTATGTTGCCCATAACAAGGGCTGCATTAGCGTCATTGATGTAGAAGCAAGCACAAAATGCGAAGTATTGGATGTGTTTGTTCTGAAATTCTGGAAAATAATTTATTCTATTCTCCAGCCTGGGCAAAAATGGAGAAAGAATGAAAGATTATAAAACCTGGACTTGGGGAAAATGTTTGTACTATGTTGGTAGATTATGAAAGTAACAAAAGCTGCTTTGACTGTACCGTGAAGGACTGATTCTCTTTAGTCTTCTATGGAAAATTTTTTAAGAGTTGAATCTGGACTGGTAGATGTGTTGAGGAGGAAAGAAACCATTCAGAAAGAGTCCCAAGAACTGGTGGCTTTGCCTCTTGGCTGTAAAAGTGGTGTTAGTGCCCCAGCCAGGGATACCTGTGCCCACAGTGGGTTAGCCTGCGACAGGAGACTTTCTCCGCAGTTTAAAGCCAGGTGGGAACAGAAAGTTGTGTGGCCACTGGCTCATGCCCCAGACCTTTTTGACTAGCTTGAAGAAGCAGAACATTTGATCTGGTGCTGTTGCTGGAGCGGACTCCAAAACTGGTAAACCTGCCCCCCACATCCAATTTTCGGAATGGCAAAGAAAGATAAAGGTGGCATTGGTGAAGTGGTGCAGAAGAGGTTTCTGAAGTTTGCTTCTGTATCTGAGAGACCTTTCTGGCAAAGTGGTGAAAAATTGATCCTACCTTCCCCTGTAGTAGAGGATCCACAGGGAGACACCAGCTTGGTTGAGGAAATTGTAAATAATGAAACGATTGGAGCAGGAAAGTAACGAGAGATAAAGTGCAGTAAGGAGCTTGATAATCTGATGGGGTTACTGTTAATCATGAAGTGCAACCTGTGGTTCGTTGCAAGCAGGAGTGATCAGCTGGGAGCTGTGCGTTAATCCAAGGGCAGTGCAGGTGGTGAGGGTTGCTGGTTGGTGTTTGCATACGCATGAGCCCCTTGGTGATTTCCAAAACTTCTGTAAAAAAAAAAAAAAAAAAAAAAAACCAAAAAAAAAACCAAACAAAAAAAACCCAACCAATCAAAAAAAAAAACCAAACCCAAAACAAAACAAAACCCTAGAAGTTGGCTAGGCTGATATTTCTATTGTAAACCTCTGCTTTCAAGTGTGTAAATAGAAACTGTTCTGAGTCCTGCTTTGGCCTTGAAGTTCTGCTGCTGGAGCTGTGCTGGGCCGCTGTTTGGCTCCGGACTGAGAGAGAATACACAGAAGCAGCAACTGTGAGATGAAATATTAATAAAGCCTGGGCCACCAGCGCAGCAGCTCCAGCTGCAGGGGGGAGTGAGCTGTTGTAGGAACATCAGTGAAGCTGATGAAGAGAAAGCAGATTTTATTGTGGTGACAGTGGTGGAGGTTCTTGTTCCGGGGCTCTAGGTGAGCTCTGCAACAACCAGCTTTTTCAGCCTTTTACTTATGTTGTAATTTACCCCTCTGCAAGTAGGACTGTTGGTTTGTAAACATTTTGAAGTTGTGGAGTGGCTTCATTCGCAGTTTTCGTTCAGAGAGGAGACTGTCTCATGAGCTCTGTAGCCTGTGTTAACTGGGCTGTGGAAAGGTGGTATTGCTTCAGGGGTATCTCTTGTTCTTGTCCTTCAGTGCTGGTGTTTGAAGCAGAAATGGCTGCAGAACACTTACCTTTAATTATTTGAGTACAGCGAAATGTACCTATTCACTTATTTTTAAAATAAGTGCATCCAGTTTGAGATCTCACTTGTCTGGCTCCTACCCCTCTTCCCACGTTTGTAGCCACTGAGCCGTGTTTTCTGGGCTCTCTCTGCTGTTGGTTTTGATGGTGGTACACCAGACAGGCCTGGGAGAAGAGTGTGGGAAAGGCTGCAATGTTTTGTGGCCAGTTGGCACAATGGCAACTAGGAGTGTGATACAAGGGCTTGCAGGCCACTGGCCTCACAGATCTGTTGTACTTTAGCCCCACTTGGGACTAAGCCCTACGCAGTCACTCACTCACTCTCCCTGGTAGAGAGGGAGAGCTAACATCACAAAAGGTGCTCCAGAGAGTGAGATGCCTTGCAGCAGGACCTGGAAGAAGCAGGTGGTCCTTCTGCTGTGGACTGTCTGCCTCAGATATCTTTGTGTGAGAGACAAATTGGCTGCTTCCAGCAGATACTGGAATTCCACGTGCCAATTCAGCTTTCAGTGAGAATAAGCCTTACGCCAAGGTTAGGTCAGTACAGTCTTTCTGTGCCTGCTCTTTTAATCTTAGTGGTGGGACCTCCAGTTGTTTAGGGTTTTGTCAATTCCTGTTCTTATACCTCCTGTAAGGCAGAGCATGTGCTACTGGTTATTTTTAGCATGGAAAATTTTAAGAGCCCACATGGTCACATTTAGTTTTAACTGTGCCAGCCTTGTCCAGTTCTCTTTCACCCAGATGGTATTTGTTTCCCGAGCGCTGTATCGCTAACTATAAGGTTTGCAGGGAGGCGTCCCAGCCTTGCTGTTGAAGCTGCATTTCCAATTTGGCTGCCTGCTTGTTTGCTCTGTGATCCCTCAGGACAGTCTCTAATTCCAGCCTCGATGTCCACTGCTTTTGGAGTTCGGTCCCTGCGGAGCACAGGGTCTCTGTCACTTGGCAGTTGTCCTTGTCTCTCTTGGAGCAACGTGAAGCAGCTCTCCCCCAGAACAGATCTTCCCGTGAGCAGAAAGCCCTGAAAATCTGGAGCAAGTGCTTGCTGAACTCTCCTCTCAAACTTTTAGAATAATTATCTGGCTTCTCTGTGAACCTCATGCTGCAAACATTTCTAGCCTTATAAGGGTGTGTGTCCTGGAGGAATTTTTTTCTTGTCCTGGCTAGAGAAACAAGGTGGCTTAAAACAGCTCTGGGACCCTAACGCAAACAAGTAGAGTAAGTTGACTGTACTTGGACTTGTGTTTTTTAAGGTAGGCAAGTGTGTGTTTGTGTTTATTATTGTCCTCATGGCACTGATCTTCACCAGGAGTTTTCCATAAACCAAGTCAGGGTGCAGATTTGGAGAGCTGACTGACCCCTACTCTCCCCTTGGTGTCCTAATCCCATCCTGACCTCCTGTGGGGATTATTTAGCAAGTTGGCGGTCTTGTGTCCTAGCTGCAACTCTCCGGCTGTGCCTTGATCTAAGGTGTGACATTTAGAGCAGATTCCTGACGTGCCAGAAGGAAGTGGAAGTGGCTGGTGGCGCGGGGCGAGCGCGTACAGCGTGTCAGCTCTGCGCTAGCTCAGCTCTATTTCTGGTGTGGGACCGCGTGGAGCCCCACGTGTTGGGAAACGACACTGGGGTATCCAGCGCTTCACACTGGTTGCGGCTTTTCCAAGCTGATCGTCTCCAGTCCAAAGTCTCTGGAGCTGCTGCGTGTCCCCAGCTGGCTCCTCCTGCCTGGAGAGCGCAAGGACTGTCAGGCCAGGCTCCCTCCGGTTTGGCAGTGCTTACGGCCATGTGATTTGACAAGCTGCCATTTTCTCTTCTGCTGCTGGCAGAAAAATCCCAGGCTTTCTTCCCCGCCGTGTGTTTAAATGATCCCATTGCCCCTGCCACCCTGAGCTGGCTGTCACACTGGCTGTGGAGAGGGGGTCTTGTCGCTCTTAAACACGTTCGGAAAAAAAAAAATAGGCTTTAGGAGCTCTTCTGTGGAGGAAACGGAAGAGAAGTGTGGGCTGCGTCTCAGAACCATTTGCTTGAGCAGGTTAAAAATCTGCCATCTTCTAGGCGTTCCATGAAAGGCGACATTGTGAGCAGCACATCAAAATCAGGCCACCGAAGTCTTCCTGTCCTGTTCACGTGAGATGTTTGTTGGCGTTGGCTGTCCCCTAGCTGGCCCAGTGCTTTAGGATGTCTGGTGGCGTCTTGTGCAGAGCCTTTTGTCCCATTCTGGTTGAGGGAAGGATGTGGAATTCCCATGGAACACGACCACTTATAGTATAACGCAGCTCTTGCCAAAACCAGTCAGTTAAATCCATGAAATTAAAGGAGCTTTGCAAGGAGCAGTCACTAATCTGTCATCTAAATATCACAGAAGAGTGAAGATCTTCATCTTGCATGATATTAATGTTTAAAATGACTCAGAACTGTTTTTGTCTGTCAGACTTTGGGACAAGCCTGTCCCTCTGTGGGGCATCCTGCTCCCAAATTGTGTGGGGCTCTTGTTTGTACAGTTGGTGCAACTTAATAGGGACTCGGATAATAATAGGGCTGTCTGTTGAATGGGGAAAGCTTGCTGGGAATGGATTTGTGAGCTACTTTACTGTGAGTTTGCGGTACGCCTGTGAGACAGCTCCTGGGGGGTTCTGCGTTAATTATAACTGAAGTGGATGGCAAATGAGCGCTGGCAGTGCCTCACAATGTGCCATTGTGCTGGGGAGCGTAAACGTGAGCGCTTTGTCTTGAAATGTACGCGCTTCACCCTTTCCACTTACCAAGTTCCAAAAACCAAGCATCCAGAGTACTGCATAGTTTTGGGGTTTTTTTAAATTCCAAATCTCAGATCTGCTGTTAACCAAAAGTTTATCCTCAGCCTGACAGCGTAAAGCCAGCTGGGAGTAACTTGGGTTTAGAAGGTATCAGATATGAACATCCAGTGAACAGACTCAAGTTTCCTGTGTAGAACTACTTAAATACCTCATTTGTGATATACTGGATTTCTTGAATCATGTCTACAGATGACCTTTGATTTGGGATTGAGCAAGAAATTTTCTAGTCCCTGGTTTTGCCCTTTATTTATTTACTTGCCTCAGTCATTAGGACTGCAGTGAAGTACGGAAGCAAGGCTGGCGTCCGAGCTAGCTTTGTGTGTTTGCTGCTGTGGGACGGGAGGGTGTGGCTGGAGGAGGTGGGAAATCTGGAGTGGATATTAAATTATCTGAGGCTTGGATGCTTGGTTTCAGCCTGAGGGAGGGATGGTTTTGTCCCTCAGCTGGAGTGTAATCAGCTCCTTGTGAAAATCGAGGCCCCGAAGGAGAGTTGTGTTTGGAAGCTGGGACACTTGCTCTGATAACAAAGGTTTTTTTCTGGTTGAGACAGACTAAGCATAATCAACAGACTGACTTGATTGTCTTCTCTTGACTAAGAAATATTATGCTTCTAAAGAAGAACTAGATAATACTCTTTTCCAGTGGGTGGTTCCCATTTCTAGGGCTTTGCTATCTCCTGAAAACAATAATTATTTTTCTTGCTCATTGACAAAAGTCTTGAGGCTTGTTTGGAGAAAAGTCTGTTGTGTGTAATCATTGTCAGACATGTGGTGTTTTGCCTTAATTCCTGCTCAGTGAAAATATAAACTGTAAGTGCTTTGCAGCAAGGCTGTTTTGGAGCTATGGGTAGGTGCTTAGCTTTGTGTTCCAGCTGTAGACTTCCCTGAAGGAAAAGGCAAGGCACGTCAGCCCTGCCGCCTGTAACCCAGGTGAGGCTTGTAAATGGAGGAGCCTGACTGGGACAGGAGTCTCGGCGGTGTCTGGGCAGGGCAGTGTTCACACGCTCTCTACAGTAGGAGACAGCTTGCAGCTCTAGGAAGTCAGAGGACTAGCAGGTGTCAAGGTAATAAATTTAGATGCAGAACCAACTTTGGAGCTGGGTTCCTAAGTAGCAGTGTCTCTCTCCAGGCTGCTTTTGCCACACAGATACCACTATTATAAGTGTTCTGGCATATTTCTCATCTGCACTGCTGCGAAACGTTTTAGAGAGACTTGTGGCTATTGGGAGACACTTGCTTCATGAGGCCGTAGTGGCTCTTTGTTTGGGAATTCCTACCCTGTGCACGTAAAAGTAAATGGAGTAGCTGTGTGCTGCTGTTTAGCTTCTGCTTAACTGTGGACTGCAGTGGTGTGCCCGCACGCCAGCCCCTGGCAACGCTGTGGGTGAGAACGTTTGCAAAGCACTTCACCGTCGGTGCGTTGTTATGTTTGAGAAGTGTGTGTTGTCGGCCCGTGAAACTTGCGGGGAAATGATGCCGCCTTTCAAGCGGAGAACTGGGGAGAGCTGCAGTGCACCAGGTCTGTGTCGTGGAGTGCTTGCGGTACGGCTGTGCTGTGAGCCCAGCCTGACGCTGGGGAGACTCGCGGAGCTGGGCGCTGTCCTTGTGTGTAGCACAGAGCTGCAAGGTGAGACGAGGGAAAGGAGGTGACGTTGGGTTAAGTGTAAAGGTGAGGTCCGGTGAAACTGATAAGTCTAACTGAGAAATGTCCAGATATCCCTTGTCTGAGGTAAGGATCTTGTTCTGTGGTCTGCCGGTAGAGCAGAGGTGTGAGTGTGGAGTGGCTGGAAAACGAGCCTGTTCATGCTAATAGAAATAGCTCAAGGCATTTGTGAAACTTTAGTCTTCCTGTCACCTTCCCTGTCACTATTTTAACACGGTTTCTCTTTGTCTTTCTAGATATAATTGCTGAGGCTCTGTAAGATGTCTTTACGCTTCCGCAGTTTCATCCCATATGCCATACCTGGAGTGCTGGCACTTCTTACCTGCTGGTGGATCTATTCCCATAGAAAAAAGCATGGAAGCTATCACAAGCAGCAAGCAATAATCACTGAAGAGCAGCAGGAAGAAACACCAGAGAATGATTTGTCACATGCAGAAGCATGTGTTCCTCAAAGACTGCCTCTCTTGTCAGAAGAGGAACGCCCAGAGAATGAAACCTCGACCTGCCTGCTGTCAGCAGGGTCGACGACGCCCTCTCTTCTGTGTCCAGCTCATGAGAGGCTAGATCTCTCACAGGACCTTCCAGACCTCTCAGTAACGACAATTCAGCCCAGCAACCTTGAGGACGACAGTGAAAAACTAGAAACAGTAGGGTCTCAAGATGAAAGCAGTGTCCCTGCTTGTGTTTCTCTCCCTCTGATCTCAACAAGCACAGAGTGTCACGGCAGTGCTGCACTGAGCCTTCTAGAGGATGCAAGCTCTAGTGCAAACCAAGACCGGTGGCCGTCAGCATCGGTG
Source organism: Tetrax tetrax (assembly GCA_009806455.1). NCBI lineage: Eukaryota > Metazoa > Chordata > Aves > Otidiformes > Otididae > Tetrax > Tetrax tetrax. Next base: position 72,577 of record WHYT01015489.1, on the reverse strand, counting down.
ACGCAGAAGTCTTTGGGAATCACGGAGATCAGCAATGCAGAGCAGTCAGATAATTCTTCATTTAAGCCCCCCAAGGAAAGCCGTATGCCAGAAATTGTGCCATCAGCTGCTGGCTCTGGGACAGCCCTTTGCTTGGAAGTGGAGAAGGAAGCCAGTACCCCACAAGCCTTTCTCAATAACGAAATTGAAGTTGTATCAAGTCACAAGCATTCTGCAGTAAGCATGTTACCGGATAGTTTGGAGCCTGCCTGTTTGGAGCAGTCCAGGGAAAAAGAGATGTCTGAGTCAATTGCCAGTACTGTACCCGTGTGTCAGGAGGAGGACACACAGTCAGAAGGAGATGAACTGCAAAGAGAGAAGATTGGAGAGGTGAGTTTGGACAAGGAAGAAGTTGAGAAAATTGAGCAAGTAGCAATACAAATAATTTCCAAGGTCATTTTGGCAGCAACTGAGGAAGTGTTGTCTGGTTCTGCAAGTGATGTGTCCACTTGGATCTGCCAGGCTGCTGCCAGTCAAGGTGAGAGACCTCTGGAGCCAACAAGCACTGTTTCCTCTGATCAGGTGCTTACAGAGGAAGCTACGGGAGCGGATGAGAACAGTGCTGCAAAGAGTGATGCTGCGGTACTGCCATCCCCGCAGACAGAGGAACAGGATCCGAGTGTGACAGATTCCAGCTGCTTAACACACGGCTGTTTATCCGGCCCGGTTCAGGGAGACACAGGAGGCTGCTGGATGAAAAACCGTGTGTGCGGTGAGTCCCAAGGAGTTGATCGGACTCCCATGGAAAACCATGGCAAGTCACTGGAAAAGCCATGTTTGGTTATGGAGGACTCTGGGTGCAGTATGTATGCATCTGAAGGTGGGACAAGTGTGGAGGACTCGTTGCAGAACACAATGCTGTCTGTCACATCAGGCCAGCTTTCGGACTCACTGAGCATAACTGCAACTCGAGAAACATCTGCTGAGCAGAGCTCGGTACCAAGTGAAAACTCTCCTGCTCTGAAGCTACCTGAAGACAGTGAAGTGCCGTGTAGTAACGGGATACTGAAAGAGGATGACCTGCGTCATGGGTGTAGCAGGGCACCAGAGATGGATGGAGATCACTCAGGAGGTAAGAGACTTGAAAATCCTCCTACAAAAAACATGGTGAACAAGCAGTTTATGTGCTGTAACCCTTCTGCTTCAGGACATGTCCAGATAAATCCTCTTCATGTTTAACTTCCTTGGTAGATGAATATTTATCCCTCGTGTGCAGGTGGGCGTGCATTTGCTCGCAAAATTCCCATCTGTGTAGGGTCCAGCGTTTAGCTGGGTGATCTTCAGAGTACGCTGCAAAGGGGTGAACAGGCTGGTCCTCTTTCAGCACAGAGCTTGTTATGTAAAGCTGCGCGTGTGCCGGAGTAGCCCGGTGAAATGGATCATGTCTGGATGTAGGCCAGGCTGTTGAACACCTTGAGACCTGCTAGCACAAATGGTTTCTGCTTCAGTTCTGGCAGCCTCTAGTAAGCACTGGGTTCTTGCCTTTGTTCATGAGCTGCTGCTGAAAGGAAGCTGTAAGGCAGGTTTCAGAGGTGCTGCTGGATGAACCAGGGACGAGCTCTGAGAATTGTGATAAAATCAGTTGGTTACAGACCAATTACCCTCAGGCCTTTTTGCTTGGAAGGGTAGGTGCATGCCAAGAAATCCCAACAGGGAGCAATGTTCATGGAGTTCTCCCATCTGTCTCTGTGTTGCTTTTGCCTTCTAGATCCTGAATGATGTGTGCCTGGCAGAATACAAAGCTGTCTGAGCAAATGTTAACCGGTGTGACCTTGGGGAGGGATGTTAAAATCCTCTGTAGGACCCTGTGGTGCCAACAGCCCTTAATGGCAGGATGTCTTTTGTAATTGCTACAAAGGTTGGAATGCTGCTTGTTGCAAGACCTGGGGGTTGAGTTTGCCAGCAATTAAGGATTAAACGCATGAACCATTTTCACTAGTAAGAGTAACCATAGGAAGAAAATGGCTTTGCCTTGTGAGTGCTGGTGTGAGGAGAAGGCACAGGAGTGTGTTGTGCAGCCCGGTGATACGGGCTGAAAACTCTGCACTGAGACAGCTGAAAGGTAGGGAGAGGGGATATAGCGGGTCAAGCTGATCAGGTGACTCCTGGATAAGAGGTCCTACGGCTGACCTTCACACACAGGCTGAGAGAATGAAATCCTCATCCTTGTCTAGGAGGTCTGTGGCAAACAGCTGCACTGTTTGCCTTTGACTTTTTTCTAGGCATCTGTGCTGTGTTACTAGTTAAGGTGTGGCAAATGTAAAGCAGCTGTTGGGTTTATTTTTCTCTTTGGTCTTGCACTGGATGGTCTGAATACTTGCAAGCAAGTGAGGATCTTCATGCTTCTGCTTGTTAATTTGGAGGAAGGATCAACCTGGTTGTTACACTGACTGTATCTGGGATCTGACCAGGAGGAAGCCGTTCAAGTTTGTCCCTTTCCCCAGTAGGAATGTTCCCAGTATAGGCTTATGGTTTGAGAACCAAACATAGCTCACCTCTGGCACCTTGTTTCTTCAAGCATAGGAAAAATTTAGGCAAGAGGCAGTCCCCTGCCGCAGCTCATAGTGAGCATGCCTAGCACTCAGGTCACTGGGCAGCCTCTGTGGGGGCAGGAATGTGATGTCAGCACAAAGAGAGGATGAAGAGGTTGCATGTCCCTCCCGGCATGCTGAACTCCCTGTGAAGGGCCCTGTTTGGGCCATGGGGAAAACACAAAACACCTTGCTGCAAGAGCAGCTGAGTGTCTATGCTAGCACAGCTCTCATTCAGCTGGAGCTTTGATCGTGGCTTGTCTCTGCTGCTGTGGAAGGCATCGCGATGTTTGAAGGGCTCCTGCTGAACTCGGGTCTCCTCCTGTGCATTCCCAGAGGTGTGGAGGTTTTTCTCCAGGATTAAAAGGAAACTTTCAATAGGTTACATGTGATGGGACGTTACCCTTTCTGAAATACCAGAGAACATGATACAGGAAGGTCCCAGCTGAATGCACAGGAAGAGCTCAATGTAACCTCTCTGTGAAACGATGTCTTTTCATGGCCTTGTGTCTGGTAGCTGGACTGCCTGGGCTGCCTGAGTGCTGACACGTGTGCATGTCTTTTAGGTTCGGATGTAAATAGCGTGGATTTTGTGGACCGTGGCTGTGCCATGAGGAAGGCAGTGACTCGCCAGAACTCTAAGCTAGGAGGAGAAGCCAGCAAGTCCGACTTCGTTATCTGGGAAATAGAGGTCCCAAAGGTAACCAGCCGACAGCCTGCTCGCGCATCCTACCCTGCCCTACATAGCCATCTTCTGGTTCTTCCAGTCTGGTACTGGCTCAGTGCCATCCCAGGAAGATCAAGAACAAACCAACGAGGATTTAAGCATTTAGCTCCCATTAAGACTCCACAGGAGTGAAGACCCAGTACACAACTGTAAACAAGAGGCATGTCAGGGCTACTCCCAGGGCAGCCCTTGGTGGTTGGACTCATTATTCCCACTCCAGTCTGTTAGTCCGATGCTTTAAAGCATTCGGAAGGCTTTGTGGGTACACAGTTATTAAGAGCAGATGTGGATATTTTTTTTTCTTTCCACTGTGTGGGAGGGTTACATTTCAACTGCCTGTCCAAATCCTTCCTCACATCTGAGCTATTCTGTGGAGTTGCTGTGTCTCTGTCTTTATAGTGAGCTTTCTTTCGGGTTGGGAGAGAGACTGTGGTTTTTAGGACTATGTTCATACCTTCTTCCCTGCTTTGTGTATGCAAAATCACCTGTGTCTGTCCTGCACAGCATTGCTCTTGCACTTCTGCTTCTCAGCAGACCCGAATACTGACAGCCCGTACCGTGAGACAGCAGATCCCGGCAGGATGAGCACGCTGCCCTGAGTGCTTGGCCGCTGGGAGCCCAGCGAAGCCGTGTAACACGCATCTTAATGGATCAGTGACACGCAGGCTAAGGAAGCAGTTCTGCAGCAGAAAAACACGTTTCAGTGGTTAGTGAAGACAGGCTGTCACTTTTCTTAAAGTAGCTAACTTTACGTTGTATAGGGTTATCCATGCTAACGGGGGCCCAGCGCTTCTGCTCTGGTACCTGGTCTCTGGCAGCGAGTGGTGGCAGGTGCCAGTGGAAGAGCAGAAGCGACAGGGTTTGCGTGGACATCTCTTCGTCACACTGCACAGCTGTCTGGTCTGATGGGCCTGATAGTCTGCTGTACTCGCCTGTGAATTTGTCTGCTCCCTTTCTAATCTAATTAGCTTGTTTAAAAATGGCTAAAAGTTAGTATTCCATATTTGAAAGCATGTAGCATGCTTTTTAAAAAAATGTGGTGGGAGATAGGGCGAGGATGTGACTTTAACGACTGTAGGAGGACGGTAGCCTTTACCAGGCCTGGTGGTGTCCCGTTGTGTCTCTGTGTCGTTCTACAAGATGTGAGGATGGATCTGTCGAAGCGAGCTGTGTGTACTGATCATATCTACCTTGAGTTATCTCAGACCAGCTGAACTCCGCGCTGGTCCAGCATTGCCCTGTATTTATCCTGCCTGGCCCTGTGCTGCGGGAACTGGGAATGTGGGTGAAATAAGCCACAGAGAAGAGTGGTGTTTAATCTGTGTTTCTTGTCTGTTTTTCATAAAGGATTTAGTTGGCCGCTTGATTGGCAAACAAGGAAGATTTATGAGCTTCTTGAGGCAAGCATCTGGTGCCAAAATTTATGTCTCAACACTGCCTTATTTCCGTGACTCCCAAGTCTGTCACATTGAAGGTAAGTGGAGTGTCTCTTTGTTTGTGGTCTCATATGTAGCTTGAGGGCCTTAATGAGACGGACAAGGAATTCAAACAGATCTAGTGGTTTTGTGAGTCCAGCACTTTACAAAACCTTTCTGCTCAGTGCTGTTGCAGTAGAGACGTGTGCCAGGTTGCCTGTGCCAGGCCTGTGAACCCTTTGTTCTAGAGGTGAGAATGCATTTTAACATCTTCGGCTGCTGCCGTTTAACCAGCATCTTTTGCAGGATGAATTCAGGCTTGAAGGAGGAGCTATAGGTTGTGTATCAGCAAACGCAGTCTTAACTGTGAAGGCTGATAGATTAATTGTGGCTGAAAAATACCTTCTAATGAATTGTGTTCATACTGGAGGCTAAAGCTGTTGAAACTGGAGCTTAGTGGTCGGAGTTGCTTATGTTGGTCTGATATCATGTTGTATGGCCAATCTGTTAAAACTTAAGTTTTTGGTGTAGAAAGCTTCTGGTAGCTGTATTGCTTCACGTGGCAGGGGTGAGGGTGTCCTCAACATATCTGTGCTACAGACTTCCTGTGGGATTTTTGTCTTCCAGGCTCCTCACAGCAAGTAGAAAAAGTACTGAGCCTGATTGGCAAGAAGTTCAAAGAGCTGTGTCTCACCAACATCTATGCTCTACCTCCACCAACACCACTGACGCTTCATTCCTTCTTTATGACTGCTTGGGTAAGTCCCAGCTTGCTGGCTGTGCTGATGTCGGGGTGGAAGGCTGTTGTTGGTCACTGTGGTCATAGTATGCTGGATCCATGTGGCTGGTTCATGGCTGCCCTCAAAAACAGCTTGGGTTTGTGTGGCCATCTGTTGTCCAGCTTGTGTAACTGTTACAGATCGGATTTATCTGCCTGTTCATCCTCTGCTGTTGCCCTTCTGCCTTAGCCGATCTGTTCCATAACCTTCCTCAGCACGGAGGTCAGACCAACAGGCCTGTAGTTCCCCAGACCCTCCTTCTGGCCCTTCTTGTAGACGGGCATCACGTTTGCTAACCCCCAGTCAACTGGGACCTCCCCAGCTAGCCAGGATTACCGGTAAATGCTGGAGAGGGGCTTGGTGAGCACTTCCACCAGCTCCCTCAGTACCCTTGGGGGGATCCCATCTGGCCCCATAGACTTGTGCGTGTCTAAGTGGCGTGGCAGGTCGCTAACCATTTCCCCTTGGATTATGGGGCTTCATTCTGCTCCTCATCCCTGTCTTCCAGTTCAGGGGACTGGGTACCTGGAGAACAACTGTCTTACTTTAAAGACTGAGGCAAAGAAGGCGTTAAGTACCTCAGCCTTTTCCTTTGTCACTGTGTTTCCCCTGCATCCAATAAAGGATGGAGATTCTCCTTAGCACACCTTTTGTTGCTAATGTAGAAACTTATTTTTAATTGACTATTGTGGCAGTAGCCAGATCAAGTTCTGACTGGGCTTTGGCACTTCTAGCTTTATCCCTGTGTAACCTCACGACATCCTTGTAGTCCTCCTGAGTTGCCTGCCTCTCCTCCAAAGGTCAAAAACTCTCCTTTTTTTCCCTGAGTTCCAGCCAAAGCTTTCTGTTCAGCCAGACTGGTTGTCTTCCCTGCCGGCTCGTCTTTCAGCACATGGGGACAGCCAGCTCCTGTGCCTTTAAGATTTCCTTCTTGAAGAATGTTCAGCCTTCCTGGACCCCTTTGCCCTTCAGGACTGCCTCCCAAGGGATTCTGTCAACCACGTCCCTAAACAGGCCAAAGTCTGCCCTCTGGAAGCCCAAAGGAGCAGTTCTGCTGACCCCTCTCCTTATTTCTCTGAGAATTGAAAACTCTGTCATCTCATGATCACTGTGCCCAAGACAGCCCCCAGCCATCACGTCACCCACAAGTCCTTCTCTGTTCGCAAACAGGTCCAGCAGAGCCCCTTCCCCAGTTGACTCCCTCGCCAGCGGTGTCAGAAGTTCTTCCACACGCTCCAGGAACCTCTAGACCGTTTCCTCTCCACCCATGGCTGTAAGCCTCAGGAGTTGCTGGTGGAACGTGGAGTTGCTGTGAATGAAGCTTGTGTTGCAATGAACACTAATGAGAATGTTTTTCCTCTATGTGACAGCTGTTCCTCCCGGACGGAGTCACCGTAGAGGTGGTTGTGGCGAACCAAGTTGATGCAGGGCACATGTTTCTGCAGCAGCATACGCACCCCACTTTCCATGTCCTGCGGAGCCTAGACCAGCAGATGTATGCCTGCTATTCTCAACCTGAAATTCCAACCCTGCCAACTCCAGTAGAAGGCAAGTAACTTCGGTTGTTCACAAATTGTCCAGTTGAGAAACTTTGTCTAGGGTCATGCAAAAGCCTGATGCCCCTGAGTTAGGCTTGAGAAGTTCCCAGTGGATGAGAATGTTCACTTGTCACTTTTCTTAAAAAAGCTGCTGCCAGAGTACAGATGTTGCTTTATTCTTCCTTACCGCACTCATCCCTGGAGTACTCCTCCAGCCACTTAGTTGCGTGTTGAAATTCAGAATGAGATGAAGTCTGTCTCAGGTTATTTTTAATCAACTTGGCATCTGTTATATTTTTTTCTGACAAAATGTGGAACTGCTCCCAAATCCTCTGTGTCACTGTCTGCATGTGGTGTAAAGTGGCGGGTACGTCACATGGAAGGGGTTACTAGAGCTTACTTTTCTTTTTGGAGGCAGACCTGACTGTTAGTGACCAGAGACTGGAAGGGAGCTGGATACCTGGGTAGAACAGCAAGGTGGTGGCAGACGTACATCAGAGAAAAACCCACCTCTGCTGCGTGCCAGCTGCAGGCCTTGTCTGATGGGGGTATGGGTGGTGCTGAAAGAAGATGGAAGCAGCATCACAAATGCTGTTGGTCCTTGGTAGATAACTGCGCAGCACTACTCATGTCTGAAGTGCTGACTTCTGGAAATCCACTTCTCCTGAGCCTTTCTTCTGTATACTCTGATGTCTTGCAGTTGGTATTATCTGCGCAGCTCCAGGCCTGGATGGGGCATGGTTACGGGCTCAAGTTATTAGCTACTTTGAAGAGACTGGTGAAGTGGAGCTCAGATACGTGGACTATGGAGGATACGACAAAGTGAAGATCGACACGCTCAGGCAAATCAGGTCTCTAGCTCCTCTTCCATGGCCCGAGGCCATATCAGGCTTGAGTCTTCATCAGAGGCGTCCGTATCATGGGAATTGCTCATAGGTTTGTCTGTAGCTGCAGCATGAAATGGTAGAAAGGTTTGTCTCAGCAGCAGGCGTGGATTCCTTGGGAGCGCAGCAAGCTCTTGCAAGGCTTATTTGGAGGGAGAGGAAATGGCACCTTCTGCCACTTTAGTGTGGAAGCTGGGCAAAAGGATGCCTTCAGGAGGCTCCAAAGTGTGGTTAATTGATGAGCTAGGAGTAAGATTCAGATTCTCTTTGTCCCAGCCCCGTTGGCTGGCAGAGCGGTATTGGAGGAGGGTTTTCTTACACAGGCTGATTAAATACTTGATTGTAACCCAGAGGTGGGAGAAAAGCAGTACAGCCTCTGTTATGGACTTGGCTTTTGCTTGGAGCCCATTCCAACTTGGCATGCTAATCAGACAATTTATTACTGCTGCTTAGATTGCTGGGAGAATAGTCTGATTTTTGGTTTTTGCCTGTCATCAATTTTAAGCTGAATTCCTGTTAGAGCAGTTGGTTAATCAATGTCAGCTTAAAGAATACGAGAGTAACTTAAAGCCATGTTCTTGCTCTGATTGATTCTCTTTTCTTTAAGGTCTGATTTTTTATCACTACCTTTCCAAGGAGCAGAAGTTTTACTGGACAACGTGGTGCCGCTTCCAGGTAATGCAGCCCTTGAGATGTACCATTGGCGCTCCTCCTGCAGACTTAAGTGGATGCCAACTGTGTGCAAGCCATGATTCTGTCTTAACTTTCTTCCTCCTTTTGCAAGTGCAGCCTCTGATGTGACTAGAGCAAGGACTGGAAAAACTGTATTTTATTCTTCTAAAGATGCTAGCATAGCATAACCTATGGCTCCAGGGGGAAGATGATAAATGTCCAGGCTTTTTCCTGCACGAGGGAGAGAATGAATTACTCTCCTAAACAGCAAGTTGGCAGGACTGGCAGGGTATTGGTGAAGTAGCTGTAAGTGCTCTGCTGCCTCCTGTCATCCAGTAGCTGTAAATGCAAACTTAGTTTTTAATCTGCTAGACAAATATCTGACACTTTCCTACTAAAATGACTGTGTATAGTTCTGTCTTCAAAAGACTAGCACTGGAAGAATGGCAGTCACTGCCTAGAAATGCTTTCCGTTTTTGCTTTTGTTTGTTTTTTTGTTTTTCTGTTTTTTGGGGTTTTTTTTTGTTTTTTTTTTTTTTCCTCTAGTGATTTGTACTGTATTGGTGGTTAAAAAGCTGCCCTTCTGGGTGTGGAAGCGGTGGCTGTAGGAGCTGGGGGTCAGGCCAGGTTTCACCACTGGGGTTTGTGGCCGGCGGCACTCCAGGGGGTACGGGCCCTGCCAAGACTGGGGATGGATGGCAAGGTTTAACTGCTGCTAGCAGGAGTCGGCGTTTGGTGTACTCTCTGAAGTAATCGACCTCCCTCAGTATTGGTGAGGTTGTAAGGAGTTCACTTGCTGCTGGAGATGGTTTCAGGCTGGGGAGCACAAAGAAGAAACTTTTTTTTGCAGCAATTTGGTAAGAAATAAGCAACTTTCCTTGAAAATGAAAACACTTAGATCCAGCCGACAGTGTAGGTTGTCACTGTATTGTCTGGGCCAGAAGGGTTTCCTGCTGCGTTACCGGTGTGAAGTTAGCCGCAGTGCCCACGTCAGCTGTGCAGGCTGAGAGGCCAGAGCAGCCAGCGCTTGCCAAGAGTGCGCTCGGCACTGTCCGGGTGCCAGCCAGCCTGCGGTGCAAACGCTTTGGAGTTCCCCTTCACAGGATTGTGCTCTGTGCAGGGTCAGTTAAGTCCGGAGGCTCTGGGCTTAGTCTATTAAGGATCAAAATACTAGTGACAGCTCGAAGGTGCTGCAGAAGTATACTTTTCTGTCTTTAAAGCCTCCTAATTCATCAGCCACTTATGTTCACATTAGCTTAGCTAGTGGCTTTAGAAAGCACTTCATCCTTTCCCTTCGGCCACACAGCAGGCGTCGTACTTGTCATCTCCAGCTTAACAGACTGGTTTCAGCACACGCCTATAGCAGCCCCAGGTGAAGATTCTCTGGCCTATCTTATGTAGGTCAGACTAGATTAGCTTAATAGTCCCTTCTGGTCTTTAAAGCCTGTGAAGATCTCATTTGTTTTCTCCTGTTCTTTTCTTTCCCCAGACGAGGATCACTTTTCATCCGAAGCCAATGCTGCTGTTAGTGCGATGACCAGAGGCGCAGTCCTGGCGGCGCAGGTACAGGAGAGCTGTCTGGAAAAGCTTTGTTGCTGATTTGACTGCTGCTGTTATTCTCTCTGCCCCTGAGCATACTGTACGTGTTAAAATCAAAACCAAAGTCAGAGCCTGTAAGCCTGGCATCTGGGCAGGGTTCTTGTGAAGAAATCTTGGTGCTGAGAACTTCCTTGTGTAGCATCAGCACCGCTCAGAACGGTGTGGCTGGCAAGGGATGAGTATTCCCTCTTGTTACTGCTGCAGGCAGGGAGGAAGGGCGCCTGAGTGACGTTACAGAGCACAAAGTGACCTGCTGTCCAGCGGATCAAGCATTACCCAGGTCTGTGCTGCTTTGCCAGCCTCGACTCTCTTTGCAACACGGACATCCAGGATCTGGCCTCTGGCTGGCCAAAGGGGAAGCAAGGCTGCTGGCAGCATCCCGAAGGCTTCTGCATGCGGCGCCTGACCTCACTGAAGAGGCGCTTACCTCCTTGGAAGTGCTTCCAATAGCTGTAGCTGTCCATGGAAGTTAATTGGGACGAGGAGGAAGCTGCCAGCATTTGTGATGCTCAGTCTCACAACTCCTTTGGTTTAACACAGTGCTCAAACACATCACCAGCTCCAGTAAGGGCATGGGTTTGAGAGACTGGAGCAAACCTGCCAGCAGTGCATCCCCGCTGCTTGCTGGCAGTAGCTACACTTCCTCTAGCCTACACATAAGTCTGAGTATCTGGTACGCAGTGAATGATGGCTCAGACCAGAACTGCTGTATGCTGATGGTTTTCTTTGTTCCAGGTCACAAATTATGACAGTGCAACAGGTCTGCCACTGATACAGCTGTGGAACTTGATGGGAGATGAGGTGTGTATGTTGACGTACCTATTTTGTCAACACTGCTAAAGTTGATGATTATGTAAACTTTTTACTGTTGATTAGGAGCTTGCTGATGTTTCTTGCTAGTGGTTTGTTCACCTTTCTGCTTTTTCCCCACCTCCCTTTAGGTGGTGTCGATAAACAGAACTCTGGTGGAAAGAGGACTTGCACAGTGGCTTGACTACTAGCAGTGTCTGAGATGCCTCGCCAACTCTTCCTGCAGAGAAAAATAAAGAAGAAATCTTGTTTTGCACTGTTACAATTCGGTTTGGCAACCTCTCCTGAGAAAACCTGTTCACACCTGTGCGTGGAGTTTTGTGGTCCATTGAAACTCATTTTGCTCAACTGTTACCATTTCACTAGAAACACATACCTCATCTCTGGGAAAGGCAGGGTGTTAAAAGCCATAATGACAGATACTGTAGCTTTAAAGCAAAAAATCCTCCCTAGCCTCTACTGAAAAGTTGAATGGAAAAAACCTCAAAACCTTGGGGCTTGCTTGAAGCTAGCAAATGCCCCTGAAACGTTAACTGTGGCTGCATTTTTTGTTCAGGATTTATAATGCCCCATGAACTTGGTGTCTGCTTTTCCTACAACTTACATTGGTTGTCCTTTTTTAACAGGCTCTGCCTATGAAATTAATGAATGTTATTAAGGAATTTAATGTTCAGTTATGGATTTTTCTATACTGTGCCACTAACCTGCACAAACAACATTCATCTTGTCTTCCTTGTGCCAGGAGGTAGATGAATTGCATTCGTTGCACTTGCTGTGGCACATGTCTCGCTGCAGTCATGGGTTTTAGGCTTGACATGCTTAAGGAAGAAAGCTTCTCTGTGCAGATGCTTGAAGTGCAGGATATGTTACCACTACAATTTTTGCTCTGAAATGTCATATATTTAAAGAAAAGAACTGATTGCCAAGCCAAATTGTAGTTTATATTTTTCTAGCTGTGCAAGTCTGTAAATATATATTAAAAAATTGTAATATTTTGTACAAGAAAAACACTGGAAACAAAGGGAACTTTACAGAAACTTTTTCACACTAAAATGTCCTATATAGGTAGAATTGATTTGCAGTGCATTAGGGTAGCCGACATATTTGGAGCATTGGAATGCTGGGAGTAACAGGATTAGCATTCCCTTAGATTGCTGTCCGGTTTTGAATTGTGATCACTGCATTCTTTGCTATGTTGCTGTACAGATCTGTTTAAAAAAAAAAAAAAGTAACAACTCGGCATTAATATTGCAGTGGTGTTCTCTCTTTTTCTTTTTTTCTCCTTTTTTAGATTTCTATCACGTATTTAAAATTTTGCTCAAGTAATTTAAGCTGACATATACTCCTACACATGCCCTCTACTGTATATCATTTTAGATATGTATTGCGCTGGGATTCAGTGCTGGCCGAGAAGATACTTGCCAGGGAAATGTTGATGTAGTCGCTCCTCTGAAGTTTTTTCAGGTGGATTCAAAGATGTCCTTGCATCCTATGAGCTAACATGTCAGTGCATCACCCATTTGGATAGTTGCCTACAAAAGCATTTGGTCCAATCCCTTCTAATACGGTACGGTTATATCCTTTTTGAGTCCTATTCGGTGCTTATGATTTAATGTTCATGTTTGCCATAACATCCAATGAAAACTAAATTTGGTAACTCGGTTCAATCTATGAAACGTATATCCTCTCGGAATGTTTCTTTCCATTTCAATTAAAGCTGAAATTTTAAGCCGTCTTAATCAAACTGTGATGACTAAGAGCCTTCATTTCCTGACTTCTTGTGATGCAGGGCTGGGAAGGGGGAGCTCAGTGGGATAAGCAGGTGAGATAAGATCCTGATGACTTTTCAACAGCTGTGGGAAGGTGAAGCTTCAAATCTCCTGGGATTCCTTTTACTTCCAGCTGAAAACTGGGTTTATTTTTATGATGAATTACTTATTAGAAAGCCTTGGTCCTAGCACTGGTACTTAAAGCTGTTGAAACTGTTGTATATTTGTGGAATTCATTTTCTGTGGACTCAAGTCCCTTTCGTCACACGTGTGTGTTGAAAAGTGAAACTTGAGAGTCTGTTTCTATTGTGCAGGCTATAAAATTCCCTCTTCAAAATGCAGCCAGGTTTCAAGCCAGGCAGTGCAATGATGTGAGCTGCTGTCCCAGTGGAGTTTGTCCTTACGCTGGTAGCAGAGCATCTTGTAAGTGGGAAAGTCTGTTCGTGCAGAAGGCCTGGGCTGGACTGGCTGTGCTAGGGTGGCACAGAGCAATGTGTGTTCAAGTACTGCCTTCGTGGTCTGGAGGTCTGCACGCGTGCACGCACAGTGGTTCAGGGTTCCAGATACCAGACTTCCTGATCTCAAGGGTTAAAACCAATGCACTGGCGTCACTGTAGAATATACACACAACGTGTCGATGCTCTGGACTGCTGCTTAGGCAAATGATAGGTGAGGAATAAAACATCGGGACTTTTGGTGGGGGAATAGCGGGGTTGGAAGTTAGCTGAGTTTGACAATGTCCTTTCTTCTTGCTTCTCACCCCAGGAGGAGGGTTTCACTGCACAGGGTTTCTCAGTCCTTGCTAGCGTCCAGTATCTGCTGAGGAATGGCTTTCGCCATCAGGCGTGATCTTCCAGGTAGAAATTTGGTAGCTGGCTGCTTGCATGGTGGGTGGTTAACACATTATTGATATCCTGAGCACGGTGTGTGGCGTGCTGGGCCGTGCAGTCACAGCAGCTCTCCGCCGCTGTTGCAGGCGGTCTGTGCAAATCTGTGCGGTCAACTCACCTGCCAGTTGTCTCTTTCCCTGGACAGATTTTCTGGCTAAGGGGAGGAAAAAGCTGCCCTGGAGCTGTGAAGGAAGTTGGCTGCCCTTCTGCTCTGTAACTTGAGTGGTTCAACAGTGTTCTGGTTTTATTTAGTGCGTGGTTTATTATTTATGGAGCAGAGGAGGGGTGTGAGGAGTTCTTCCCCCAAAGATGAAGCAGCAGCATAAAACAAGGTGTGATGGACTGACCGTAACCCCCATTCCCTCTTCCCCCCTGTGCTGCTCAGGGGTGGGGGGGAAGGTGGTAGAGATAATGTTAAGCTCGGGAAGAAGGAGGGGTGGGGGGAGGTTATCTTGTTCCCTGTCTCATTCTCCTGCTTTGGTTTTAGTAATAAATGAATAGTTTTCCCAAAGTCGAGTCTGTTTTGCCCATAACAGTAACTTTAAGGATTTTTCCCTGTTCCTATCTCAAATGTTGAGCTGTTTTTCTTATGTTCTCTCCCTGTTCTCTCGGAGGGTGGGGGGAGCGAGAGAGAGACTGCGTAGTCTGGTCCTGGTCAGGGCTAAACTACTACAAACAGCTGAATAATGCCTTACTGGGTACCTTCCCTGCTAGGTGAGGTCTCCTCTAATCGAACCGTTTCTGTTAGGCAGGAGCTGACGGCTTGTGGAGGATTTGAGTGTCAGCCGTAAGGCAGTGACCTTGGAGCTCTCTCCTGCCAGTGCCTGGCGTGGTCGACAGGCTGGAGACGAAAGGTCAAGAGAAAATGAAGAGCCCTGCGCTCCGGTGTCGGTCTGATGCAGGTGCGTGCAGTGCCCAGAGGAGGTCACTTGCGTTTCTTCTGAATTTATCTCCAGGGCTTTTCCTTTGCTCAGGGAAGCTTTGTCCACCTGGTTGTGAGAGGGAGAGAATTGTTGCTGCTTTCTCTAGCTGCAGCCCTGCCAGGACACGGGAGTATAAAATAATAAAAGCGTGGAAGCAGCTGGGCTGGGGCTCTGCGTGCTGCGGTGGGCTGCTGCCACAGAAGGTGCAGCTCTGGATGAGGCAGGTGATGCAGCCCTTCCTCTTGAGAAGGCAGTAGTGCTTCTGTCTTAACGCTTCTCCACTGCACGCCAGTGCTCTTCTGACGTGTTGTATACAGAGTTTGGTTTTTGGTTTTTTTTTTTGGTTTTTTTTTGGTGGTGGTTTGTTTTTTTTTTTTTCTCTCTGAAGCTGGTCCTAATGCTGGAGTCTTGCTGAGCGGGTGAAACGGAGCTGTTGTCGTCTCTGGGGGATGTAGGAGCAGGGTGGCTGCTATCCGGGAGGCGTGCCAACCAAATGTTAAAGTAGAAGAGGAAGAATAGAATTCAGACTGACAGTCTTGAGGTGGCAGCACTGTCCCAAGGGAATGCAGACGCTGCAGTTTTAGGGTTTGGGAGCAAATGGGTCTCCCTTGGCTCTATTCCCTATCCCAGAGAGCTTTCCAAGATCCAGTCCACAGTCGCCAGACTCAAACAAGTGCATGTTGGTTTGGAAGTGGTGGGTTTTTTCCCTTAGGAGCTTAGAGTAGCCCTGGAGTTCTTGGTCTGCGTCCATGGGGATCAATGTGTTGCTTCTTGTTGTCTATGATGAAGTTTAACCCCTTTTAACGTTGGTGTTTTCCCTCGCTTTGCGGGGTATGGAGAAGTCAGGAATCTGCAGTGGCTGCTGGCAGCTGGCATGGGGAGCTCTCCCGCTGTCTGCTCAGCGTCCCTTGCGCTTCTCTGCGATATGGAAAAACACTCTCTTCCCTCTTTCTGTTTAAGCTGCCTGTTTTTTAAGCTGTAGTAAATAGAACATTGTAGGGTGAGATTAACCAAAAGGAGGTGCTGGCAAGTAACAAATAGGCATCCCTTCTTTCTTTAAAAAAAAAAAAGTCTTGGTCTCTATAGAGGCATTAATAGCTTCAGCAGTACTCCAGGGGTGTGGGGTTTTTTGGTTTTTAGGTGGTAGTGGCTTTGTTTTTCACATCGTGGACAAGGGTGAATGGCTTTGTTGAGAGGGGGGAGGTGAATATGGACTGCCGGGAAAAGAGCAGGGGAAAAGGCACAGATCGAAAAGGGAACGGGGGAGGTTGAAACAAGTTAGCTGTATTTGCCGCTTCTTTTCCAAGGCGCAGTGATGCTGCCTGGTGCCTCAGGAGCAGAACTGGGGTGGGTTTGAAGGGGTCGCGCTGCTTGTGACAGCAGGCTGTAGAGTTCTTGGCTGCAGACCTGAGGCAGAGCATATGTGCATCTGAGCTAAGCTGCCCCACGGGGTCAGTTTGACCGAAGCTCTTTGAAGGGGCTTTCCACTTTGAAAAGTGGTAATTTTATTATGGGTAAAACGGATTATGTCTCTGGAGATGCCTAATCTATAACTTCCGCCTGGAGAGCGTCCCGCCGGCTGCAAGGCGTGCTCCGGCTTTCCCCTGGCAGCCCGGAGCTCTTTGGGCTCTTCCCTAGGATGAGGGCTGCTTCCTACGAGCCTTCCTCGCCTGGCAGCTGCTGCCCCTCATCCTCCCACCCGGGGGCAGCTGAGCGGGAGCTTGTCCCTGCAGTTGGTGGCACCTTCGTGCCTGACCCCTGTGAGCACCAGGGCCAGGCCTCGGGCAAAGCCCGGAGGTGATTTTCCTGTGGCACATAGACTCAAAGGCTCCTCGGTGAGGGAGGAGGGGAGGAGCGAAGGGAGTGTTTTTGGAGCAGATAGAGAATAATGGTGCCCCTGTCTGACACTGGCGCTTGGAGCACTGACACAAGGACCAGCTCGGCTCCTTACCTCTCACAGCCACGGAGAAGCTGGTGTTCTGGTTTTATTTAGTGAGGGGGGGCTACGGTGGCAGCTTCTGTGAGAAGCTTCTAGAAGTTGTTTCCCCTTTGTCCAGTGGACTCAGCCGGGCCTAGGGCAGACCCACTGCTGGCCGAGCCAATTGGTACAAGAATGTTCCATGATAACACCTCTGCGATAACGTATTTAAGAAGGGGGAAAAGGGGGGAAAGGAGAAGAAAAGATGTGAAGGAGCTGAGTGGGGGCAGAGAGGGGGAGGCGCGAGCCTTGTGGGCCTTGCAGGCCTCATCCTCCGGCCTCCTGCCAGTCGGTTACTGGGCCCGACTCGGCCTGGCCCGGCTGCAAGGAGTGGAGAGGAGACGGGATGTGAACGAGATGTAAAGAGATCCTGAGAGGCATCTGCCAGCCTGTTGTGAAAAATTTCTGCTGAGAGGCACAGCTGAAGATGCCAAGATCGGTGAAAAAGGAGGGGGAGGAGTAATGTGGCTCCTGGGCAGAATTCCCCTGCAACCCGGGGAGGCCCACGGAGGAGTAGAGATCCCCCTGCAGCCCATGGAGGCCCATGGAGGGGCAGAGATCCCCCTGCAGCCCGGGGAGGACCCCACACCAGGGCAGGCGGGTGCCTGGAGGAGGCTGTGGCCCGTGGAGGCCCCGCTGGGGCAGCCGTTCTGGAGGGGCTGCACCCGTGGAAGAGATGAGCCAGGCTGGAGCAGTTTCACGAAGGACTGTGCCCATGGGAGGGACCCCACGCTGGAGCAGAGGAGGAATGTGAGAAGTTCTCCTGAGGAAGCAACGGCGTAAAACAAGGTGTGATAAACTGACCGTGACCCCCATTCCCTCTTCCCCTCTGTGCTGCTCGGGGTTGGGGAAGGTGGCAGAGATAATGTTAAGCCCGGGAAGAGGGAGGTTATCTTGTTCCCTGTCTCATTCTCCTGCTAGTTTTAGAAATGAATGAGTATTTTTTTTCCTCAAGTCAAGTCTATTTTGCCTGTAACAGTAACTTAAAGGATTTTTCCCTGTTCCTATCTCAAATGTTGAGCTGTTTTTCTTATGTTCTCCCCCTGTTCTCTCGGAGGGTGGGGGGAGAGACTGCATAGTCTGGTCCCGATCAGGTTCTGCAGTGGAAACTTCATTGGCAGTAGGATTTTCTAAAAAAAATTTTAAAAATCAGATGCAGACTTTGTTTTTGCGTTCATTCTACTGCATTGCCCAGGTCCCCTCTCAGTGCTGTCCCCAGGAAGCCTGAATGTCAGAGCCTGCTCAGCCAGAACTGAAGAACATGTGTCTTGCATTTAGTTTATTGCCTCAGGGGCTGTGTTTTGGCTTTAGTCACCTCTGCTTCCTCTCCCTTTCCTTCCCCAGCCCCTTCAAAAGAAAAACCAACAATGCTACAAAGCAAGAGGAAAAAAATTCTGTCTGCATTGGGCAGATGGCACTTGGGGGAGAGCCGCAGGGCTCTCATTTCTCGTTTCCCGGGGGAAATGTGAATGGTTGGTGTAGGACAGAAGTGCTGGGGCTCTGCTGCATGAGGCTGGCTGTGTCACTGCAGTGATCGGACCCCCTCTGGCAGCCCAGGTAATTTGGGCAAAAGGCACAAAAGGTGGGTCCCCTACAGACCAGCTTTGCCCTGACACACCCCAAGATTCCAGCTATGAGCAACGCAGACTTCTGAGCCGGATGCTGCACGCAGCGCTGCACTTAATAGACACGTATAAACTACCTCTGGTGAGTTTGGGTAATGGTGTTTGGAGTCCATTTGTCCTTCTGACCTTCATGACATCCTGTGGCAATATGTCCCACAACTTAATTACGTGTGAGTGAAAAAAGTGCTTCCTGTTTGTTTTCTAAATTGCCTGAAAGCATCCCTGGCTAATCCATCATCCTGATGCCGCGGAGAGGCGCGTAATGGCCCTTGCTTTGGCTTGTCTATGCTGCCTGCGAGTTTATAGACGTCTCTTCTGTCACCTGTCTGTTCCAGGCTGAGGCGTCCGAGGTCTATTTAGCTCCTTAGGTGGGAGCTGGTGGGTGCCGTGCGTCCTCCCTGCTGCCCCGCCCTGGATTTTTTCCAGCCCTAAAGTGCTTTTTCTGAGGTGAATGTGTGTCAGAAGCTTTCCTTCTTTTGCTGAATCAAGAATGTAGAAGAGCCTCTGTGGATTCCCAGGTGTGTGGTTTCGTGCCTGAAACCGGGGGTGGATGTTTGTGATGGTGTTCTCCATCCTCAGGAGAGCAGGAGGAGCGGGAGCTGTGCTATAGCTGTGGCTGAACTGAGGCTTCCACCTTCTGGTGGGAGAGGGGAGATGGGATGCAAGGACTGGTTTGTGCAGTTATGTCCCAGATTTGCAGCTCCTGGTGCTGTGTGTGAGATGTTCTTTTTTGGTCCCTGAACTCCGCAGTTTGGATTCAAGAAGGCTGACGAGATGTTTTGCGCTGTTGTCAAGCGAGGTGCCCTTGTTTCTGGAAAGCAGCACTGTCACAGTAATTTCTGGATCTGGGTTTCTCTCCTGTGTGCATTCTGTCTGTAGGGTGGCTCAGTCTCTCTCTGAGTGCACCTACACCACCTTCCTGGCCCTCTCCAGAAACGCTCGCTCGTTTGCAGCGGCAGGCAGCAACATCAGCGTCCCTGGGTTCTGTCCTGGGACAGCCGACCCCGATGTTTGCGGTGGCATCCGGATCTCGCTGGGCCGGGGGCAGCGGCAGGTGGCAGCCGAGCATCACCCGAGCGCTGCCGCCAGCCCGGCGGGAGGAGGTGGCTCTGGGGCCAGAGGGTGCCTCTGCAGGGCCTTGATTTAGGGGCTCTGGGTGTTCCTCTCGGCTGGCAGGGCCAGGCTGATCTCTGCCTGTGCAGCTTCCTCCTTACACAGCACCTGGACCTGCGGGGATAAAGAGAAGGCGTTGCTTTTCACTTGCAGAAACTGACCCCTAATTTGCTTGGATTTTTTTTTCCCTATGATCTTTGCCTTTTGGCACAGAGCTACCCTAGTGTACAGGAGCAAGATTTTTTTTCTCAAATCAGATTTTTTTTTTTTCCCCGCCCTTAGCCAAACTGAAGTGAGCTCGTTGTGCTCGCACTGAAAACTGGACTTGTGGATACAGACAAACAGGGTCCAGTGTGCTTCTAAAAAGAGGCAACAGCCTGACAAGTACAAATGAGTCAGGAAAAAATGTTCCTGTTGAGATCCTGCAAAGATAGTGAATGAAGGTGGCTTTATTTTGTTTAATTAGCAATAAATTCAAACCTTGTTTTCGTATCTCCAAGCTCATTTGTATTTTAGAGACAGATCAGCACTTGAACGTACATCATCGCTCTGACACAGACAAACCTGGCACTTTCAGGAGCCTTTTCGTGGGCGAATGATGCCATGCATCATGACCGTGCTCTTACTTTGTGTTTTAAGACTCAACAAAAAAAAAATTCCAACCTGTTCTCACCCCTGTGGGAGAAGGAAGCGAGGGCTCGTGGGAGCCAAGATCTGCCTCTCCCAGTTTCCTGAGGAGCCAGCTGCTTGGGCACCGCAGGGCTGGTGCCACCATGGGCCATGCTGCCTGCGAGTCAAGAAATTGGGAATCTGTGGTGATGTTCATGCAGACACAGGTGTTTGAGGGCTCATTGACCTCCTGGCATACTCTGCTGCTCCAGTTCCCGTCAATTTCTAATTTTCATCCTTAGTTGCCTTTGCTTGATGCAAACTTGTATTCCCAGTGATGCTCTGGAAGATTCCCGGTGACTCTTTGGAAGCCCGGGGATGGGGCTCACGGGGTGCGCTGGGTGTGCCCAGAGGTGCCCCTGTTGAGGAGCTTTGGCTCCTCCTGGTCCCGCAGGGCACAGCCCCTCGGTGTCCCAGTGCCAGCCTCAGGCTGCGTGTGCCTGGCCTCTCCCCTTACTGAAAGTGGGAATTAAAAAACACTTCTGGCTTTGCCAGGGTCCTGTGAGCCCCCAGCTGCGTCTCATGGGAGAGACCCGTGTAATACATGGATTTCTGTGAGCAGCTTGACCTCCCGGGCAGCGTTCTTGCTCTGCGGCAAAGCGCTGCCCTCTCTCTTCCCCCCTCTGACTCCTGTGTAATGGAAGGGATAAATGCTTATTACTCCTTTGTAGCCTTTCCCAGTTGCCAATCAAACGTGTCTGGTTTGGGGTTTGGTTTTGTTTCTTTGTTGCTGTGACTATGCAGGATGCTCTATCTCACTGTAATTACAGTTCCATCATTGTCTTGGCATGAAAACATCTGCTGTCTCCCTGCGATCTCCACTTCTCCTATTTCTTTTGAGAATTTCATGGATCACAATGACCTTCTATTTTCCATAACATCTCGTGCATGTTGGTGTACACAGCTGTTTCTCTTGCTGTCTCTCCATCTCCCCTTTTTTTTTTCCTATCAGCATCTCCAATGTGTTCAGAATTTGAGCTCATCTGCTTATCAAATCAATATCTCACTTGCCATCTCCTCTGTGTCTCAACCGCTGTAAACACAGCACCTTTGCACCCAACCGCCCGGCTGGTTTCTCCTCCGAGTGCAATTCATCTTCCAGCTTGTGTCTAGCGTCTTTGTTCTTCTCATTTAACATTTTAAAGTTAACTTTCTCGGCCATTTTATTTTGCGCTGTACCCTCTGGCTGGGCCTGAGCCATCCATTCTGCCGCCCCTCCGGCGGGCGGGCAGATGTGCCGCGGGACGGATGGAGGATGTTGCCACTCAAGGTGAAGTCGCTGCTGGTGACGAACTGCAGCACGGTCAGAGCGCGGGGAGGAGAGGAGCCGTGCTGGGCGCGGGGCCGGTACCGCTCCGCAGAGGCAGCAAAGGGCTGGAGAAATGCGGATTTGAGCGCTGGTTTTGTGTGACCTTGTTTAAAGAGTGTGATGAACAGAGAGAGTTCAGTTTTTATTCCATCCTGGCACCTTTTATTACTCAGACTTTACCGGTATGCCTACTCTCTTAAAAAATATTAATAAAAAATCAGTCCTATATCTGCTGCAGATGCACTAATAAAACTCTCGAGTATGACAGGACCTTAAATCTCTTTGCTTTGTTCCCCATCTGCAAGACGTGCCTCCCGTTCCCGTGTCTCACCCGCCGTGCTCCCCACGGCAGGACCGCCGTCCCGCTGCTGCTCCATGCAACTCCCAGCACAGCGGCCACCCTGGCCGAGGGCGTGAGGTGATGCGGCAGCAAAAATCATCCAGAGATTATTAAAGGTGCATTTTAAAAAAAAAAAAAACCAACAAAAAAACCAACCAAACAAAAAAAAACTTATTCACCCTCAACCTGTGGTCTTTATAAATGTGAGGTAGGAAGGTCCCGGGCTTGAAAGGCTTTGCAGAGGTTTGGCACGTGCAAGGTGCAACTGAGGAGAGGGGTGTTGGCAGAGAGCAGGGTGGAGATGAATGAATCGTGCAATAGCTTCTCAGATGGACGGAAATAGCACCGTGCATACATCACCGTGTCTTCCTCTCTCAGGAGTATAGCTGTTTGTGCAGGGATGGCTTGCGTACTTTTATTCAGATATGCATTGTACGTGGATACTGGTATATAGGTAAGACTGTAAAATTATAGATTAAGGGATCTATTAATCCAAAAAGAGTTACGTGGCTGTCAGTGACTAACGACTACCTGATTTGGAGGAAAAATGTGCCCATGAAGATGCAAAGGAATGTGTTTAGCAAGGATTCGTCACTCTGCGTCCTTCCCCGGGCAAAACGGCCAGAGCGTTACGGAGGGTCTTGGAAAGTCCTGGCAAAACTGACCGGCTGCTCTTGGGCAGTGTGGCATGGGAACAGTTACGTGATCTGAGGGCGGGCCACCCAAGCGCGGAGAGGGCAGTTTAACCTGCTGCCCAATGTCCTGCAGCTCCTGGAGTCCTTGCTGCTGTGTCTCATGCAAGACGCTGGGCCAGGCACGCTGCAGCAGGCACAGGTAGGACACGTCCTGCAAATCCAGAAATCACCTGGGAGCCAGGTTACCGGTGCACTGTCCAGTGCTTCATCCTTCCCTTGGTTTTGCTCTCCAACCGGCCAAAGGGCTCCTGCATGGCAGGCTGGCAGCGTGCGCACGGACCCCGGTGGGACGGCCTGGAAGCAGAGGGAGCTGTGGCTGCCTTTGCACGGAGGCTCCTTGGGAGGTTAACGCCAGCCCGCGCCTGACGCGGGGTGCAGGTTGGCTTGCTGGCGAAACCCAGTGTCTTCCACAAAGAAACTGCTGACTCCTGCCCTCGCCCCCACTGTGGCTGGGCTGCCTGGTTCTCAGGCAAACTGCTGAGCCGCTCTGAGCCTCTCCTAAACGGGGGAGACAACAGCAGGCAGCTTTTGCTGGTGCTTGTGGCTCTGAAAAGGGAAAAATACTGCAGGAAAGCACAGCGGCAGCCTGCCTCCAAAACAGGGGCTCAGGCATTGGGCCAAGCGTTGATGTGGAATGGGCCAAACCAAAGCAAAACCAATGGAAATCAAATAGGGAATAAATGTGATGGGAAATGGTCTCCCTCACTTAATGTGCTCCAATGAGCACATTGGAATAATTTGAAATAATTGTCTATTTCCTGGGCATGTCCAGATGAGCAAAACAGTGTTTTCCCTGTGTCTGTTCGTGTACTTGTGATCTCTCAGAGCCCTGGTTGTCCGCTTCTCCCTCCCCCTTTACCTCTCGGGTCCCCTCTCCCCCAGATTTCCACTGCAGTTTGTCTTTTCCCCCCCAACACTGTCTCTGAAGAGTCATAAATGTGTAGGACGTGTCCCAACGCTTGTATTTTAATAGCGTGAAGCAAACCACATCAGCACAGGCAATTTCACATTCAACACATTATTGCTATTTAAAGCGCAGAGGTATAAAAATGATTGGCAATCCAGCTCGCCCAGCAATCGCAGGCTGCTGCTGGCTGCCAGATTGTGATTTTTTAATACTGGCTGCTCCGCACAGTCGTTCCCTCACCTTTGACTTGCAGATTTCCCAATGTCGAAGCAGCAGAATCATTTTTGGTTATAACAGGCACGTTGGTGCTGAAAAGAAGTAATTATCATTAAATATCTACAGGCGTGCGTACGCGCGGCCACGGCCAGCCATGCGGGGCTGGGTGGCTGGTCAGGTTTTCCAGCTGAGCGACCTTTCGCATTTCCCCAGCTTTGCAAATATGTTTGAGCTGGGCTTCTGGGTTTTGGAGGTGCGTGGGAGTGGGCAGGTGAAATGGGGTTTTCTGCCTGTTATTGTTATGGAAGAGGGAGGGCGAGTGGGCTCCATCCGGAGACGGTGGCACATGAGGGCTTGTGATTCTTTCTCTCAGGGCTGTAGCGGAGATCTCACTGAGCCGAAAGGGGTTGGCTGTGTCAGAGCTGTTTACACGAATCCATTGCTCTGGGTTAATGGGCAGCGTGATTAGAGATCAGACCTCTACGAGTTCTGTTTAAGGCTTAACTCTGAAGTGATGAAAAAGCAGCCACTCTAATGTGAAAATAAGACTTTGTCTTCACTGGAAATAATGGCCCTGGAGTGTTCTTATACATGCATTATAAAATCTAGTGAATAAAATGTAGGTGGGTAGACTTTTTCCCAATGTTGCTTTCTGAGGTCCCCACTCCCCAGAGTGTGCCTGTAGCTGCTTGGATGGAGGAAGGCAGGAACATCCTCATCCTCCTCTGCTGGCTGAGGAGGGGGAGCCGCTGCAGTCTGCTGGGGCAGGTAGCTGGGCTCTCGGGGCACGCCTCGTCCTTCCCCGCTGCCGTCTTCCTCACGCAGGCCAGGGTGTTGCTCTAGGCCAGTGACTTTCCCGGGAAGCCAGCGGAGGGAAGTCCCTGCCTCCTGCGAGCAGTTTGCTCGCAGCAGCCACGCTCGCTGCCCGGCGGGGATCCATGCCGCTGGCAGAGCCGGAACGGAGCTAACTCATTTAGCACAGTGACATTAAACAGCAGCCTTTCAGTTTTCTAAAAATACTTTTTCCTTCTTGTTCCCCACAAGCAGCAGAGGAGACAGCGCGCTGAGTCTGCTGGCTCCAGGGGGATTTACTCACCGGGTGCCAAAGCTCGCGGTTCCCAAACACCTCGCCGTCCCTCTCCACGCTGGACCACGCTTGGCGAAGCCATTCGTGCTGCGGTTGTTGGCATTGGGACAGGCGAGTGGCTCCCACCTCGCATCCCTTCCCCCAGTTGCCTTTTCAGGGCTGGGCAGTCTTTTCCTCGCTTGCTGCCGGCCCCAGCTCCTCTCATGTTGCGGTGCCGGTCGCTGTCTCAATGGTGGCGGTGAAGCAGGCAGGACGCACGGCTGGGGCTCGCCGTCGAGGGCTGTGCTGGGGCTGTAGGGAAAGGGGAAACCTTTCGGGCTGCTTGGAGAAATCTCGGTGTCTTGCAGAGATGTGGACCGTGAGGAGCCCTGGCAAAAGGCTGCCTTTGGAGGAGAGGGCAGGGTCAGCCAGGGAGCTGGTGGCAGCGCTTTGTCACCATATTTACACTTCTGCTGGCCCAACGTGAAGCATTTAGCTCTCCTCCACTTGCAGGAGGGATTAGCTACTTCATAACATCCAGACAAGATAATCTTTCCAATTTTGCCTGGAAGAAGTCCCTGACAAAGAGCAGCAAAGCTACAATAATGCCAGATGAAACAGTAATTGAGTTTGCCTTCTTATTACTTTCTCAGCTAAGTTTGCGTTGGTTTTAATTTTATTTTGTTGTTGTTGTTGATATGGAACAGCTAAATATTGTCCCTGTATTGATTCAAACCAGCCATGTTATATCTGTGGTAAACCGCACAACATGGGGAGGTGAGTGAAAAAGGAGAGGAAGGAATAACTGTAAAAAGTTTTTTAAACTTCCATGCATTTTCAAAAAAGAAAAGACTTTAAAAGAGATAAAGCTTTGGTAATTCTTACTGCCCATTGCCTGTTCCTTCAAGTGACTTGTGTGGACGGTGGGGTTGTAATCATGTTTGTGTCAAACAGATGCACGGGGCTGTGACAGGGGGGTGCCGAACAGGAAGGGACGCGCCGTGGTCCTCATGCTGGTGCGGGAGCCCTTTGCTGCCCAGAGCCGCTCGGCTGCCTGCTGAGGGGCAGCCCTGGCACAAAACTGGAGGAAAAAGGAAAGAAATTGAGTCAGCAAGATAAGATGTGACTTCCCTGATGCCTCTTGATGTTTAAAAGACAGCATCTGAAACAGAACTGAGGTCTTCAGCTTCTAGAGCACAGTTCCTCTCCTTCATGTCGTATTTACAAGACATTTTCTCCAGCTCTAGTGTGACAATACAGTAAATCTGGATAGAATGCACTCAGATATAAACTCATCATCCTCATCCACCACGTATTCAAACTATTTTGAAGGGTCTGCTGTGCATGAGATGGCTTTCTGTTGTACGTCAGGCTGGGTACCGTCCATCCCTCTGCTGCCGTAGCTGCGTGGGTGGGCGTGGTGTGCTCCGACCACGGGAACATTAATGCAAAGAGCAATGGATAGGCATAGACGTGCCAAGATCCCTGCTCTTTTTTGGCCTCCGGTAACTCCCTGTGCTGGGCTGGAATTTCAGAGGAGGATGAGAAATTCTCAGGGGAAACAGGGTATTTGGACAGTTGCAACCAGGGTTAAAAAACAAAGGCAGAGGTCTGAAAGGGATACAAGCACTAAGGCTTCAGGGCTTTCTCCCCTAAGGTAAGGAATTTTGTGCCTCTTGGACAGCATTACTCCGCTCCACAGGCCGCACACAGGACAGTGAGCCGTGCGGATCGGGGTCCTCCTCTGCAGTGGACCTCACGGTCCATCCCTCCGTGTGATGGGGACACCATCTGCAATGGGTCATAGAGATGGACTAATATGAAAGCAAAATAGATTAAAAATCAAAGAACTTGAGAAACAGCTCTCCCTTTAGCTTTGGGAGACATTCAGTCTTGCTATATTTATCCCTCTGGCCACCGAGGAGGTGACTCAAATGCAGTAAGGCACTCCTCACTTTTTGCTGGCAAAAGGCGTTGTGCTCTTCGCTGATCCGATAGCTACGCTGACGAGCGACACGCATCACAGGCGCAGCGCATTTGGAGGGAAAGGTTGAGAAATTTGTCTCCAAAATGGTGCGATATGCTGCTGTGACTAATCTTTCAAGCCAGATTTCTTAATCAGATTGTATTTAAAGTAGTCTGCTGAGCAGCTTTGTTGTTGCCTGTTTACCTGGATGATGGTTTTATGAGAAATCCCACGAAGAGCCCTCGATGTTTGCAGTGCTTCCTCTGCACGGGCGAGGAAGACTTTTCCAGCGTGACAGTCATGCCAGGGCTTGCTCCCAAAGAGAGAGCAGCAGCAGGAACGGGGTCAGTCCCATGCAGTTTGGGTTGATTTGGTGTCAAAGCAGATGCAGAACAGAGAGCACGCAGCGACGTCTCGGCACCGGGGGAAGAGGGAAGAGGAGCAAAGCCCACATATGCAACGTGAAATGTGAAGAAACCCTGGGGCGTTTCCGCTGCCTTCAGTTTCTTCCTAAAGTCATTTTCACCTTTTACGTAGCACGGCACGGTAAAGCCTAAGGGCTATTCTCCAGGAACAGCAGCTGTTCTTCAGAGACCTGAAAAAGGTGCCACTGGTCCCAGCTGGGTACCAAAAGGGAAACAAAACTGAATTTCAAAATAAACAGAGCAAGTTTCAAAAATTTTTTTAAAATAATAAATTAAAATGTACTGGCTGTCCTGAACGTGTTCTTGCTGGTGGACATTCGGGTGGTGAGAGGCTAACGCTGTGTGACGAGCAATGCATCACCGGAGCAATGCTGCTCTGATGATGCATTGCACTAATACATCATGAGAGCGACAGAGCTGTAATGATGTATTACTCCAAAAGGGCCTCAGTCAGGAAGAAAAGTCCAGGAGCCTCTGTCCACCGCAGCTCAGTATTGTGCAAATTTTCCAAGTTTTTTTTTCTTTTCCTTGAAAGAGCGTCCTGACAAGAAACAGCGTGAGGAGCAGCCACTGAGGATCTTAGTGGGCCTCCAGGCGTGGTTCCTAAATGATGCACAGATTTTGACTCGGAAAAGTGAAGCTGAAACACTCTCAAGTGCCAGCTAAGCAAATGTCACCTTCCGGAGTGCCGCTGCGCGTTTAGCCTCAGCCTCCTCCAGCAGCCTCGCACCTGCTCTGCTGGCAGCACCGCCGCCTCGGGTCCGTGCGTGGCCGGTGGCTCGGCCAGCGCGCCCCTAGCCCAGACAGCGCGCAGGCCTGCAAAATTGGGCAGGCAATGCCGCACACAGCCGATGTTTGTCAGTACCGTTTTATCCCACCAACATTTTAAGGATAACATCAGAGGCTGCCGTCAATCTTGACCTCCAAGCAAAACATGTCATCCTTATTCCCTCTCTCTGCTCACTAAGTAACAGCCAGGTGTATTTTTAAAGGGATTGTCCTTTAGGTTCTTTTTATTTGTCATCTACTATCAAAGCTCTAAAGGTCACATTTTTCAAGTTCTTCCCTTAGAGCTTCAAAGACTACATGTCTACTTTAAACAAAACTAAAAGAAAAAACTTAGCAATTTTAGAAACCCCTTCCACACCCAGGGACTTGGGAATGCTCTAAATATCGCCACCAAAGCTCGCTGCTCCCAGCTTAGCTTAAGAGCAGCTTGATTTTGCTTAGCATAACCAGTTCACAAGTGTATTTACACTTATAAATTGCATGGTTGTAGTGGTCCCTGTTCAAAAACAGGCTACCAAACCTATGTGTTAAATCCCCAGTTCTTATTGCAGTTAGCTAAATGTACACTGGGAGCTCTCTACCTGGCTCCCACGATTGTAGCTGAACTGCTTTAAGGTAGATTTTAAAAATCTCCCTCTCCTGGGGCACAGCAGCCGGGGCCCCAGCTCCAGGCCCTGCGCCGCCCCGTCACCACGCCGTAACACAAACCGCTCCGGGTGAGATGGAGCGCCGTGATCTCAGGGCTGTCGCCTTCAGCCAGAACACACAGCAGGGCATCTATGCCCGTTTAATCTGGCTGTATGCCACCTCCACGAGGACACACGATCCCTCGTCTGGCATTGAGTGAGAGGGGAGAGATGATGCCCAGTCCAGCCGGGAGCCTTCAGTATGAAATTAACCCATCAAAGTCATTGGAATAATCCGCGTGTGATGGCAGCATCTCTTGGTTTGGTGGCTGGAGTCTGAAAGCCAGGTTTGCTGTGGTGTCAGCTGTGGCTTGCTCAAGCTTTTCTAGGTGGATGATGCAGGAAGAGAAACGAAGGCCCCAAGGACCTGGATCTGGCTCAGAAGGACTGAGGGGAGTGTTACTATAGATCTTGTCACCCAAAAGCTCTTTTGGATCTTACTGCCCTGACGAAGCCTGTTCGAATTATTTGCATAGCTTGATCTTGACAATGATGAAAACTCCAGTTGAACTTTGGCCAAGAAGAGACAGGTATGTCAGGACCCGTTGCTTAATTATGATTACATCTAAATTGCTGCAGTAGATCTTCACTTCCTCGAAAGTGATTTTCCTCTGCTCTTTAATTTCATAGAACAATATGAAAGACATGAATCTTCATGAAACTACTCTGTTAATGCAGCAGAGAGTCCACAGCATTTGCAGCCTTTGCTTTTTATCACCAGAAGTCCTAGGGGAGGTTCAAGGTAGGATCCTTGCCATCTTGGCTCAGCAATCACAGAAAGCCAAATAAATAAAGCAGGAAGTAGGCAAAGCCCTGATTCAGCAAAGGCATAAGCACAAGTTCAGCATTCACCTCTGGTTAAGATGGTTTGGAACAAAAGAGTTAATCTCATGGCTGCCCGAACGTCAGACCAGGAATCCAGGACCTTGACAGCCGCAGCATCAGTGTTTTAAATCTGAGGGGAGGGGATGCCTAAAGATGAGGAATTGCTTAAATATGGGAAAAGAATGCCTCCTGGCATGAGGGCATTTCTCGGTAACAGCCCAGAGATTGTTTTTTGGTCCACGGCCAGACGTGGTCTGGTGTGATTTTGGCCAAGGCACTGATGCCCTGAGGGAGGACAACATTCGGGCGGCAGCGTGTGCGGATGGACGAGTCCAGAGGAAGCTGTCGGGGGGCCAGAGACTCCCCCTCACTCACGCCCCCCGGGGCTCCGGGCTGGGATGCTGGAGATCCCTGGACAGTGTGGTATGGGGAAATCTGCGCATTTGGGGTGCAGCAGTTTCACCAGATGGCAGGTTGGAGTGGAGGATGCCTCCTGCAGATGCGGGTTTGCAGTTTAAATGCATGCCACATCCCACGAGGAGGAAGCGTGATGCTCTCCAAGCCCGAAATCTGCTCGATCTCGCGGCTGCGGCGGTGTGTGGGGTTGGGCCGGGTGTCGGCGGGGCACGGCTCCTGCGAGCCCAGCGCAGCGGGCAAACACCAGCTTCGTCTCTCCTGAGCTCTTCAGGCTTATCTGATCTGCGCCTCCGTAATGATGTGGTTAGAATTAAATTAGGGTGTGTTAATGTAGTTACAGCTACATTTACCGGGCACATTTCTTCCTGATGTACAATGCTGGAATTTAAGATATGGCCAGAGGCTGCATATGACTTCTTGTCTCCCAGGCTTGTTGCAGCCCTCCCACATGCTACACCAGGCCCCGCCAGAAAGGTGAACTTGGGAATCCAATTCACATCTGCTGCTGGAAAGCCAGTGGGTTACGGTAAAGGTAAATCCAGGACAGGGAGACGGAGGAGCCTTGGTAAGAGCCGCTGCGTTCAATGAGCGCGGTGCCTGCCTGCACACTGCCGTACGGTGACGCTGTAACGGGGCCAGGCGTAGCTGAGGATACAGCCCCTTGTGTGGAGAGGTGCACATGGCCGGGTTTGGGGTGTTTTTATCCTTGCTTTTGAAGCTGCAGAAAATACCTGAACAGGTGCATGCAGGAGCGGTTGATCTTTAGCTGGTACACGTTGCTAGTGTAACTATGACAATTTCATCCCCGTTGAAGATCTGTGCTGAGATACTCTAAAGCTTCACGGGAACTTGCTTGCTTGTGTTTCCTTTGGTATGAACTTAATGGTCACGGAATTTGCCACATCGGCAATAAGAATGATTTGATTAACTGGAGAGAAGTAACTGAACTAGTTAACTCTCTAAAATCAGACAGGGAACACCAGAAATTGCTGCTTTTGCCATTTCCAGTGTGCCAGAACGCCAAAACTTCAAAACAGGACCGTTGGCCAGAGGAGTGTATGGCCAATGAAGGGACCAAGACTCCAGCCAGAGAGCAGCGGCCACCGCGGTGCCTCTTCCCTGGGTGAGGGGACGTGGTGGGACGGGTCCTCCACATGCTCCCAACACCCAGGTGAATCTGAAAAATTAATTTTTCTCAGTGTTAGATCAGCCACTGAATGCAGATGCTTTGGGACATAACTGTGCAGCAGAGAGGATCTGCAGAGCAATAGCCCTGCAGAGCGAACGGTTCCCTTTACCTCCTCCTTGGGCCTCGTCAACACACAGTCTCCCATCCTTGAGCCTCGCCAGGCCCTGCGACGTGTCCACGTCCTGTGACAAGTCCCCCAGACGGGTGCACTCGCGGAACTGCGAGGATCCCCACCATCTACAGACAGTCGGTTGTGCTTACCAACCTTTCAGGGTGTTTTCATCAGTTTTGATCTGCTTGCTGGAAATTTATAGCGCTGATGCCCTCTGGGGAGTGACTTGTTTTTCCTACCCCCAATTCAGCCTCAGACGTGTGAATTTTAAGTGCATGTGCATATATAGCTGTCTGCCTGTGCGCGTTTTGCAGTAATTCTCCTTGGATGCTCTTGCCTTCTCCTGCAGTCAATTTTTTTGAATGACATGGAACTGATAATGAATGTGGTTTCAGCGCCGAATGATCGGGCTGGCTCGTCTCATTCCACCTCTCCTGGTTTTTAGCAGGAATGTGAGGACTTGATGTGTCTATTTTAGATTCCATCATGAAAGGAATAATTGAGATTGAGATTCTTAGTCACTCAATGCGGAAGGTCAGGGAATTAATGCTGTGTTACATCCAGACCATTCATTTACTGTGCCTCCTTTTTTTTTCCCTGAACTGTCTGTAGGGGAAAACAAATGTGCCACAGAGAAGGTAACGCATCTTCAATGCTGCGCACAGCCCCAGCCTCTGATAATACACTCTGTTTATCTTTATTTTGGGGGTGTTCCAGGGTAGTTTTATCATCATAATTGATTAGTGGCGACGGGGGAAAAAAAATCCAGGAGTAACAGGAAGAAATGGTTCTAGTGTATCCATTGACTCAGTTGTAGCATTGATCTACTTCAGGGAATTATTTATAGGAGAAGATTCATAGTTGGTAACATGAGTTGAGATTTCTGGAACAGTTTATCAGGTGATCTTAAAGGCCTTTGGTAACAATTAATCAGATAGAAAAATAAGGTAGACAGCCTCATTTTAGGTGAGGCAAGGAAATGGGATTCCTGGCGTAACTCTAGCCACTGGTATTTGTGGCCCAAAAAATGCATCTCCCCATGGCGTGGCACCAGCAAGAGGCGGTGCTTTCTCGGGCCGGGCCACAGAAGCAGCACCAGGATGCCCTGCTGCTGCCCGTTGCTCGCACGGGGGCACGGTGCTGGCCGAACGCTGGGGTTGGTGCTGGAGCCCCTGGCTTGCTGCTGCCCTTGGCCTCTGCGCCAGCGCGGCCACGTAGGGCACAGCAAAGCGGGCGCCGGTCTGCTGGAAACCACTGCCAGACTGTCCTGAGTAAGGGGCTACACAAGGGATAACTCAGGCTGCTCACGTATTTCTAAGCACAGAAATGGGTGGTGGGATTTCCAGCTGCTACCAACTGGCATCGTTAAGGAAAGGTCCCTGGAAAAATCCACGCTAAAGTCCTCCTTAAGGTGTCTGCGGATGGTCACCTGAGCCAGACTGAGCGGCATGGGGATAAAAGAAAACCTGCCTCTCCTCACATTTTGTTTTTGTTTTTAACTTAATTGATCTGCATCCTGCAATCCTACCCACAGGAGAAATGACACATCTGAAAAAAGCAGGAGGATTTGTTTAAAGTGGTTGGGTTGGGTTTTTCAGTGTATGTATATATAGAATTGCCTGGAAGTAGTAAATAGAATTAAACACTGTAGTTCTGAAAAACGGAATTCTCAGGGCTGTCTGTTGATTTCAAAGCTGATGAAAACAAAGCAGGCTTTGAAATCCTTCCTCACATAGCTTTCCCCCCGTCACCACTCCCGCCTTATCATCTAAAAGATGGGCCTGATAATATTTGGGGCTTATTCTTCTTTTGAAACAGTTGAAAAATGCTGTTTTCTCAATTAGGATGAAAATCACAATGTTTGTAATAAGGTCAGTGTAATGTCTTCATTAGCACGATACTGAAATAATTCAATGCAGATCTGGAACGTCCACCAGGAAAAACTTCGGTGTCTGCCCAAAATGTCTAGAGCCACCTTGGCACTAGGCGTGAACCGGTGTTGCTTCCCTAAAATTGCTGGTTCTGGGATAACCTATTTCAGTTTAGGGACTGGCTACCGCGTTTTTAAATAACCCCTGTATGTGCAGCCAAAGTCAAGTGGCTTCTGTTAGTTTTTTTCCTTGGCAATCTGCTGGAGCGGGGGCAGCACCCGGTCTCGGGTACCTGCAAATCCCGTGACAGGCAGCGGTTGGGTGTTTTGTTTTGCGGTTTCATTTCATGTGATTCCGCAGCTGGTGACAAAGAGAGGGACTGGCAGCCTGCGGAGCCCTGTAGAGCTCATTGCTAGGAAATGCAGGTGGGTATTAAAGGATGGACAGCCTGAAAAAAACACACCACCTCACCCATGCAGTCTGGACTCTGTTGAAGTTTTGCCTGCAAATATCACAACAAAGCTGCTGGGTGCTGCACGCTTGGAAGCCTGCCGTGCGTTAGGAGTGTCAGGGACAGGTCGGAAACCTGGAAACCTTCTCCCAGCTCTCTGGAGAAGTGGCCTGTATCTGGCCAACCCTCCTTCACCACCTGACCGGTCTGAAACCACGGCCCCCGAAGACGCGGCTTCCATCCTCCACAGCGTGTCTTCCCCGCGGCAGGGCTGGCACAGCTCTCCTCGTGTGTGCCTGTAGATCGCTGCACACTCTGGGGTACCGCCAAAGGCAGAGACGCATCAGGAAGACCGATTGTTTGCAATGACATATTCTGCATTTTAAATGATCTTTGATTTCCTGGCGGCTCCCCAGCGTATCGCCCCTCTGTAATGCTGTCTAAATGATGTTTGTCAGGTGAAGCCACATCTGGGTAACAGGCAGGCCGGTCCGCAGCGCGCTGTTAGTCACCGGGGATTTCCGAAACCCACCGGCCGATCAATCTCAAGAACTTTCTAAATGATAGATGGAATATAATATAGGTCATTATTTCTTCCCTACGCATGAAAATGAATTATTCAGTAAAGATTTAGATCCTTTTTATTAAGACACTGAATTTATAGAGCATACAAAACATAAATGCAGATTTCTCCAGCACCAGATAGATGAACTCATTCTCCGCGCAGCGCGAGATGCAGCCGTTCAGCATCTCCGCACGGCGCAGACAAGATGTCCAAACGGCTGGGGCACGTGGCTGCAACGTGGGCGATCAGGACCTACCCCTGGCTCAGCTGTCAGCTTCCTCACTCGCCATAGTGTTTCCAAAGGCCCCTGGCTGGTGCGGGAGCCCAAGATCTATTTATTTCAGGAATCAGGCTCTCAGGACCCATGCATCCTCAGTGGGACTGGGAGTTGCATGTCATTTACCCCTTCTAAATGCTGATCTTAAACTCTGCACCTCGGCCTGTGGAACAGGGTTGCCACACATCGAAAGGAAATCAGTGAGGTTGAAACCTGTTAATGAGAAGTAGGTGCTACGTGAGTACACAGAGAGATGCGGCCTTCCTGAATCCGCCTGTCTACAGAGCTACTGCCTAGAATTTGGGTTGGTTTGTATCAATAGCAGTAACTTCCCTTGTTATTGGAATAAAAGCTCCAACTTTTAATTGTGCAGCTGGGGAGAACGTTAGCACTGACCAGCAGTTACAGATGTCAGCTCCGCAGCTCATTAGCTACTTCCGCAAGTCTGCTGGGAGTTCAGATTTCTAGTACGAACATTAGAGCTCAGAGAGCAGGAGGGCAAGGGGCAAGGCTGCAGACTCCCCCCGCTTCGCAGAAAAGGCCGGGGACCAGGGCTGGGACAGTGCCTTTGGGGATGGGTGCTGCCTGCTGCCCAGGGAGCAGGACAGCGGGTCCTGGTTTGTCACCCATGGGCTTTGGGCACCGGCTGCACCCCCAGCGAAGCAGTTATGGATTTTGGTGACCGGAGCATGGGACAGTGAAGCGGGCAGTCCCTTCCTTAGGACCGTGGAGGGTTTGGGGACGGAAACACGGCAGCGCTGACCCCTCTTCTGAGCCTTTCCTCTCTCTCAGCATCTGCAGCCAGGGCAGCTAAGGGGTGTGTGTGCCTGCATGCTCCATACTCGGACCAGGCAGCAGGGAATCTTGTTTCCTCTGGACACAGCCATTAACGGGGTTTTCCTCCTGCAAGAGCCATCAAATGGCCACTGCCAGAACACCCGGAGTAAGGACCTGGGGGGTTCCAGCTTACGGTACGTACACTGATAGCTCAGGTTTGTAAACCTCACCGAGAGCAAAAACAAAAGCAGTAATGGAAGGCTGGCTGAAAACGAACTGAATTGGTAAATCTCAGCAGTGCGGGCAGGAGAAATAGCAGAAATAACTGAACAGATTGAAACCGGTCACCTGCCTGCACCCAGTCGCAGCTCTGGGAAAGGCGGAAAGAGAAAGTACTGATAAAGTCTTTCAAAAGCCATTTGACGCATAATTTTCAGTGATGCAAGGGATAACGGTGGAGATCTCGTTTTAATATATAGAAATCCAAATTTTTTTTTTCCTGAGCTGTAATCAGCCCACTGCAGTTCCCCTCGTCCATCAGCAAAATCTGTCTCTTGTGTGTTCTTTCTGGAACCCCTCGAAAATTCTGCACTGCGGTCAGAGAGATTAAAGGGGTAATATAACCCCAGGAACCACATCTTGACGAGTAATTTCCCGGTGATTATTACGAGAAATAGCTGAGATCTAAAGGAGGCTCAGAGGGAGGAGAAAAAGTCTGCTCTTTAATCCTCCCCATCCGTTTACTTCACACACCGGTGCCGCTCGCCTGGCCGGGGCAGAGCTGGGTCAGCTCCTGTCCCAGCCAGGGCAGCTGGCGTCTTCGCCTTAGTTGTGAACTCAGCACTTCATGACTAAACAAACACAGTAAAGGGAATTTTATCAGATTTTTTACAGTGGTCTGCATCAAAACACAAAGATGACTGCTCCTCTGGTAGGCCTGACCTACCAGACTTGTGCACGTCCTCTAATTTACACCTTGTTCATCAGTCACTGCTGGAAAGTACAAAAAAAAAAAATATAATTCCCCCCTCAATGAAAAAAAAATTTATAATCTCTGAGCTTCAAATAGTTGGTGACCCCAAAATAGCTCCTGCAGGCACGGCTGCTGAGCTGGGAGAGCTTCAGTTAGGAGGCACTCCGTCTTGGGCAAGCTGAGGGGCTCAAAATCAAGGGATGTTTCTGAAAATGTAGGGCAACGTGGCTGTCCTGCCAGGCAGGCGGCCCACGCTCCCGCTCAGCGCTTCTTAATTTAGGTGAAACGGATTGCTTTCACCTTACGTAATTACGACAATACTTAGCAGCACCATCGCTGCTTCCGTCTGACGCTGCGAAGGGCTGTTCAAACGCTGAGCGTAAAGCGCAGGAGCGCAGGGTAAACGCCGTCACTCGCGCTGGGCAGTGCCCTCCTGGGGCTGAAGGCTGTCGCGGGGACAGCGGGGTGTGGGAACCCCGGGACCTTGGGCACTGGGATGTGGGGAGCTCCAGGATTCGGGGCCGCTGGGATGCAGGAATCCTGGGATGTGGGTGCACTTGGGTACGGGAGCTCCAGGATACAGGGCCACTGGGATGCGTGAGTCCTGGGATGCGGGAGCACTGGGATGTGGGAGCACTGGGATGTGGGAATCCTGGGACGCGGGGGCAGCAGGATGCAGGGGCCCTTGGATGCGGGGGCGGCAGGCGCCGGCTGCTCTCTTTGAGCGGCCCTAGCAGTTGCAGTTTCGCAGGGTGTTTGCAGGGCCCGGGCTGTGCGCGGTGCCCGGGCTGGGGACGGGATAACTGACGTGTCGCAGCAACACCCTGGTTTTTCACGGGTTTTCAATGTAAATTCCAATGAAGTTTCCTTTGTTTTTAACGTAAAATTCAACGCAGTTGCCTTTGCTGGACACCCACCCTGGAATCCCAGGCCCTGGAATTATTAATCCGACATCACTCCGGCTCTGCCGTGGGGGCAGCAGGGCCGGGGTCCCGGCGGGAAAGCCCACGCCCCGGGCCGCTTTCACTGCCAGACACCCCACTCCCCCCCCCAACCTCAGGGGTCCGCTTTGCCGTTGCGGACCGGCCCGCGGACACGCGTGGCGGGGCGGGCGGGGGGGGGGGGCCA
>WHYT01015489.1:0-35434 GCA_009806455.1 Tetrax tetrax | reverse complement strand
CCCGCCCGCGCCCCCCCCCCTTCCCCTCCTCTGCCTCTCTGCTTCTCTCTCTCTCCGCAGACAGCCTTAGAGACTATTTTAGCAAATTCGGAGAAATTAGAGAGTGTATGGTCATGCGGGACCCCACCACCAAGCGCTCCAGGTAAAACCGCCGCCCACCCGAGTCGGGTTGACAAACTTCGCGAGTTGCCGCTGGGGCGGGTGGACACCCCCCCCGTACCCCCCGCCCCTCCATCCCAGTCCCACCCCACGCGTGGCCCGTGGGGCTCTTAGGGCCGGCTCCCCGCGCCGCATCCTTCCGAGCCGGGAGGAGGAAACAAAGCGGCCGGTGAAGGCGGAGAGGTGCCGGGGCCGCCCGCCCTCGGAGCCGGAGGCTTTGAGGAAGAGGAGGGGGGAGGAAAGCGCGATTTATTTTTATGACTTCTCTCCTTGTCTCTATTTCTCATCACCCCTCCTCCTCCTCTCCCCATCCCCTTGCTCTTTGTCTCTCGCAGAGGCTTCGGCTTCGTTACGTTCGCGGATCCGGCGAGTGTAGACAAAGTCCTGGCTCAGCCGCACCACGAGCTGGACTCCAAGACGGTAGGTCCTGCGTGGGGCTGCCCTCCGGCCGTCGCGCTGGCACGGCGGGGACAGGCGACCTTACAGGGACCCTGCGCCCCTCGCCCACGGCTGCGGCTTCGCGTGGATTTTTGCAGAGCCGTGTCAAGCTGTCATTGAACCGGGGCTTCGCGTGGCTGGGTTTTTCCTTTTTTTCCCCTAGAGTCCACCTTTAACTTACAAAAAGCGGTAACTTTCTGTTTTTTAAATCTGAATTTACCCACATTGACCGATGGCTCCTCCCCCAGCCTTATGTTTTATTGAGCGGTGACATTGAAAAAATTGTAGAGTATAATCCAACTTTTTTTTTTGGTGTTCCGCGGCAGAATGCTTTCTGCAGGGAACTTTCTGCTTCTTTTGATTGATTATTTATTCATTGGTGCGCATGTTTCAAGGTGGGAGTGACTTGTTGTCAAATCGTAAAAGCTGCTTTTGGTGTCATTTCCCAAAGTCTTTTTCTGCAGCGATCCCCTGGCCTGTGATGTCGGGGCCCTTATGAAACAGGCATGTTCATTTACGAAGGCTGGGCGAGAGCTGGAGCCTGGATGTGCCAGAAAAGCACCAGTCCTGATTTGTTGTTGTTTCTCCGGAGCTTTTTGCTACACTCAGTCTTCAGTGGATAACATAATGAAAATGCTCGTGAGGTTCAGCTGATCTATTTTTTTTTTAATAAATGTCACATTTGCTTTTGTTTTTTTCTTCTTAAAAAAAAACCCGCTGTAAGTTTGCCCCTTGACCTGATACGGCGTTTTCAGTATTGGGTCAAACAAAAGGCATCAGGCATGTGTGGCTGTAGGCCCTGTTTTCCTGCTGTGGAAAAGGATGAAGTTTTCCTACCTCTTACTTTGTTACAATTTTAAAGCCTCAGCAAACCTGGAAGGGGAGTGGGGAAGGACACTGGTAGAGGTCATTATTGCTTTGGTACCGGTCGGTCTGAAGGGGGTCGTGTTCTGGGAAGGGAAGGATGGTGTCGGTTTAACTGTCTGGCGGAGAGCTTCTGCCGAACCTATCGAATGTGTTTGTTGCTGTCACTGTCTTGTATCGTGTGTATTCTGGATCGTAAAGGTTTTATGTTCACACGAGCACGGTGTTAGGAGAAATCCTGTCTCGGTGCTGGAACGTGTGCATGTGCCTGTGTGTATGAGATTATAGTTAAATGAAGAATAGAGGAAGCAGGGAGCAAACACAAGTGTATGATTTTTTTTTTTTTTTTTAAATATAATTTATATGAAAACAAAAAGCCCAAAGCTCTCATAGAAGCAGGTGGAATCTGGTGTTTCAGTTCGACCTACAAATTCTGCTGGGCTTGTCTGGACACGTAGCCCATGCTTTCACATGCCTTAATAATTTGATTTTAGGTTTAATCAGATATGGTAAGATAACTGATTCAACTGTGCTCCTGAGATTAAACTCGCCAGACTTTTCATGTACAGCTATATTCTCTATGTGTTTTTAAAGATAAATTTAGCTCAGGAGAACAAAGGCAAACAGTATCTTGAATTAGGGTTTTTAAAAAAAATAAATCATGGGAGGACACCCTGTCATATTTCTGACTATAATTAGGTCCGCCCCTAGCTTTTTTTCCTGTATCACAGTCTAGTCCCTGCAATGTATTAATTTGCTCTTCTCAGGGGGAGGGGTGAAAAGCTTGACCGGGACAAATTTACTTCAGTTCTGATTGTGTGATAATGACTGAATCAATCTAAATAAGAAATCGACCTTAGAATCAGTAACGCAGCCTAAAAGTAAAGCATAAAGCTAGGCAGGTTCCCCTTCAGCCGTTTATTTGTAGACGTATTATAGTAACTGTTCTTTAGTATAACATAGCATTTGACTCTGTTTCAACGTTCAGCACAGGAGGCAGATCGGTTGGGTATTGGCATGGAAACGTCGCTCTTGTTTACAGTTACGTTAAAAGCTTTGTTTAGGTAATGGCCATTCATATCAGAAATAGTATTATAGTCATTTCCTAGAGGACTTGTAGATACAGTAAGTAGAATTGTACCTAACTAACTAATTTTTTTTTTTTTTTTTTTTGGTAGAAGTTTGGTTTTTTTTTTTGGTTGTTGTTTAAATAGTTGACAGGGATATGCAAAAGGTATGGATTTGCCACGTTGATTGCTACTAGTGTTCATCTGAAAATGCTGGGGGTGTTTATCCAAAAGGTTTTGTGAAGGAAAGTTCAGTTCTTTGAGCAGGGCTGTCGCTATGGTGCAAAGAATTCCATGCTCTTTGAACTGACCTTCAGAAAATGAATGTGTTGCTTTAGAGTTCAATGGCTCTTCCAACTTTTTACCAGTGGGACTTCGCAGTGATGCCCTTCTGGTGGGACTGCTATTTTTTGTTGAGAAAACTTCTACTCTTGGAGCAAATGTAGAAACGTGTGTATTTGCCCGCGCCTTTGGGTATCGCTGTGGAAAATCCGTACCCGTTGTATTTCCCCAGTAGACAAATGCCTAGTCAGTGCTGAATATATTTGTAGTTAATGTTAATCTCTATGAAAAGGTTAGATTTCTAGAGAAAGAATTTTATTTTTTATGCTTTTTGAATGATAAAGTGGCATGTAATCGCTCATTTCTCAGGTATGTCCTAAAAAAGATACGACACTTGTATCTGATGCTGGCAGATCAGTTTATCAGTCGCACATCAAATGTTTGTGCTATTTCCAATTTTGACAAAATTAATTGAGTAAAACTGCTTTTTAGGAGAGGCCCGTGGTTATCTGTCAGTGACAGGAATATTTATCACCGCAGCAATAACAATATCAAATGGAAACATCTCCTTTTCCTAATCGGGGTTAGCTTGAGGGGGGAAAAACCCAACAAAAACCAAACCCAAACTATTAAAGAAAGCCTCTGTTTGTAAATATGGCCTAACACGATCAGGCTTAGTTTCATCGGTTTGTTATGTAGTCGAAGATGACGCTGAGCAGTCACAAGTCACACAGTTAAGGTAGGATTTAGTCCTTCTAAAAAGTCTATTCCAGACTGTTCATTTAGAACGTGTCTGTGTGCAGATGCTGCTGAAAACCAGAGGTGAAATCAGCAGCACGTAGACATTTTATTGCAATAATTTTTAAAGATGACAATTTAAGATGGGCAGTTGTTTAACAACTATTTACATCCAGACATGCCCCTGCAGCGGTGTATTTTTGGTTTTAAGTCATTTTTGAATGGTAGAGAGGAGTTTATTTTTAAAGATGACCCATGTGGAAGTTGTTTTTAAAATTGCAGAATTAGCATTTTGGAATTGCAGAGTGGACACGCTGTCTAACTTACACAGCGCAATGGCAGTCAATGCTGCATCTTAAATCAGGGGAGCATGGGGTAAAACCAAGATTTTATTTTTTTATTTTTTTTTATTTTTTTTTAATATCTCCTCCCCTTCCTTTTTGTCTCTGTGGTGGCATGCTTTGTTCAAGAATACTTTAGATAACTCCTTCATGGAAAATATTTTTTAAGAACTTGGTTTCTTCTGGTTTAAAATGCCTGTAGGTTTTGTTTGTGTCTTGCTCTCCTCTCTTCCTCCCCTTCCCGTAAATACCCCTTTGTAGTCTTTCATTTCTCTCATGTTATTTGAGGGTGAGCAGACCAGATCCATTTGGCATATTGTTCTGAAGGATAATCCTGTAGACCTTCTAATGTTTTAGTTTTCATAGTTGAAATATGAATGATTTGACTTTGTGTTTTGCCTTTTTTGTGTGGTGTTGCTAGTCAGTTGACAAAGCAGAAAAATAAAAACAAAGTAACCCCAAACCCAACTGAAGGCAGACACAGGTGTCAGAAACAACAGGTTAAAATCTGGATCAGGAACCCACAGAGGTCGCGTTTAGCGTGCAGTTTTGGTTGGAGAGGCAGCGCTCAGAGACTGACACAGACTCCCTGAGCACCAGTGGAGACTGTTGCCCAGAAGATGATATGGGAGGTGTACAGAGGAGACGTTCTCTTCCTTTCTTCCCGTCTCCCTCCCCTGCCCAGACTGTGAGCCATCAGTTCCAGGGAAGTTCTAGATGACCCAGTGTGCTAAATTACAAGCCTGAGAAATGAGGGATTAATAATTCAGTGATTTAAAAAAAAAAAAATAAATTGACAACAAAAGCTGTCTTGTTGATTTCCCCTTTTTTTTTCCTCAGATTGACCCTAAAGTTGCATTTCCCCGACGAGCACAGCCTAAGGTAAGTAGGAGGATCGATAATAGGATTTTAGGCACACAGAGAATCATTGTTGCCAGGCAGTTCAGGTTTCACACAGGGAATTGGCAATGAAGGCTTTTAAAGCCGGAGTGCATGGCGTCTTAAGGGTATCCGCGTATGGCTGTGAAACTACAGAGAGCTGCTGTGTGCGATATTACGTGGCTCTAGTTTAACTGTCTCCTCGCAGGGTCCGTCCCTGCGGCGGGCTGAAAGCAGAGCCTTCTCTACTTCTAGTCAGATACTGTTGCCGCGTTACTTGCATTTGTTATGCTATTTTACGCAATATGTTTTGCATGGTGTTTATGAAGACTGTTTGGATTAAGTGCAGACTTCAGGCTTGTTTTGAGCTGAGCTTTTCAGTTCTGTGGTTGTGATGGATGGGAATATATCTCTGCCTTCATTGTTTGCAAATTTTCTTTTGTATAACTTCAGAGATGTGTTTGGAGACTAATAAGCATTGGGTAGCAAGTTTCGGATGAAGCTCTGAACTCTTCAGGCCACGGGGTATTCTTTTGCAAGAACAGTAAAACAATGAGCTTTAAGTCTGATCCGATCAGGCCGGCTGGAGCAGTGACCTTCTTCCAGGGCGCTCTGGCTGTGGAGCGGCCGGTTTCCACCTTGGGACAAAGAGGCTGTAGCCATGTGCAGAGGAACGTCTGTCTGCATGCGTGCTCTGAAATGTCGCTGGGTGCCGTTTCTTCTGGAGGAGTTGTTTATGGGATGGAAGTGGCTGTTGCTCTTTAGGCTATGCCTAACAAAACCAGCAGCAGATCAGTTTCAGATCCAAATGTGCAGTTAGTTGTATTTGGATTTTGAAAACCAGAGGATGAAAGAAAACTTTTGAAATTGACTTTTTTTTTAATTTTTTTTTTTAAATTTGTTTTTGTGAGTCTGTTGGAAGAACTTAATTTAGCTGCTGCGTGCCACTTGTATACACTCCAGTCATCTTGGGTCGCTTTGGTATTGTTAAAAAGTAGAAAGACAAGGCTGCAAAGGTGTGGGTGCAAGTGAGTAAGGAAAAGTGGTTTAAAGTTGGTGACATGAGACTATCTGAACAAATTCTACCTAACAATTTTATTGCATATAGCTCCTCATGAAAGCAAGCAGTTTAAAAACCCTAGGTGTATACCAGGAGAGATGCTAGTGATTTCTCTCAAAGAGAAAAAAATCCAAACCAAAACAAAAAAATCCCCCAAACCCAGCAGTCTACTTGCAGAACTTTAAACCAAACTGATGTTGTCAAATATTTAGAAGTACTTTTCTTCATGGTATATATCTGATAACTAATTAGTGAATAGTGGTGTGCCTGGCTTGCTTCTGTTGTAAGCGAAGAGTTTATAGGTTGTAGGATTTGTGGCTTCTGGGTTATTTTATTGGATTGATGCCGTCTTTAAGATACAATTTAAAGTTATCAGATTTTTGAAGGGTTTAATAATTCAAGAATGAAGATGATCTTGCACTGTGACTGTCCTTTCTCCTGTCCCAATACCTTTTAAAGGCTTATTTACATTTTAAATTGTCTTCAATTACCAGTTATCTGTTTCTACAGTGTTATTTGTAAAAGTTTATAACGCTTACAACAGAGCTGTTAAGCTGTCCCATGTGATTTCTTCTATAACAGTTAAGAAAAACCAGGGCATGTCTTACGCTGAGAATATTAGTGAGTTAATTTTTTGGGTTAAAGAATGCAAGATTAGGTCACTTTTACGAAGGGCATTTTTTTACCCACATAGGTGGGTTTGTTTTGTTTGTTTGTTTTTGTTCGGTGGTGGGGGGTTGGTTTGTTTTGCTTGTGTTTGGTAACAGACATCTTTCAAGTGTGGGGCAAATCCTGGAACGTAGGCTGGATTCTGCTCTGAGCAGGAACTTGCTCTCTCTGGAGAGGTCAGCAGTGTCTGCTCCTGCTTTTTGCACTTGTCCTTTTTTGAGTGTTGAGATTTCTGCAGGGCACTTAAAGAAAACCCAGAGATTGAAAGGAGTCTTATCAGGAAATCGGAGAAAATCAGATGCAGTAAAGAACAGATTTTACATCAACTCTGATGTATTACTCTGGGCAGCATTTCATAATCGGGATTTTTTGGTTGTTTTTTTTGTTTGTTTGTTTTTTGTTTTTTTGTTTTTTTTTTTAATTAGATACTGAATTAAGGTTTTGGACTTCAGTTGTTCATTTATCCCAGTTGAATAGCAAATGCTCAGAGTTAAAATGTGACTGTACTTTAGTCTAATTAACTCGCTAATGCTTGGGTCTGTAGAGATTAATGGCATTTAATGAAATGTTTCTGTCCCCCTAGGTGTGAGGGGAGACTTCTCCCCCTATAGCCGCCTCCAGGTAGTCTTCCTTTCTGATGTGTTTAACAAAATGGGGACTGGGCTTTTTTCTGTGGTCTTACTGGCTTTCCACCCACCTGGCAGGGTGCGGCGCTGGGAGCGGGGGCCTTCTGGCAGCGCTTCCGTGCAGCCCGTTCCTTCTGGAGCCCGCTCGGCCTGCCTGGCGTGGCGGACTCCTCGGCGGGCAGCGCTGCGCTGGCTCTGGGGCTGCGTTCGCCGCCTTGGCCGGATCCCATGCTCTGCAGGGTCACGCTCACTTATCTGTGTGCGCACAGTAATTTGTGCTGGTTCCTTCCCCCCTTCAGATTTGCTTTAATTGGCTAGTCTTCTCCTTTCAAGCGGTACCCCAGTAAAATGCTTTCTTTTGGGCTTTTTAAACTGCATCTCCGTGATTTGACACCTCTCTGGTGATGCAAATTGGTTACTGAGCAAGAAGTGGCAGGTTGTAACACAGAGCATT
This sequence comes from Tetrax tetrax, assembly GCA_009806455.1. NCBI lineage: Eukaryota > Metazoa > Chordata > Aves > Otidiformes > Otididae > Tetrax > Tetrax tetrax. The sequence goes on along the minus strand of WHYT01015489.1, from coordinate 27,857 downwards.
CTTCCCTGATTTTCTTAGAATGACCCTCGCAGAAAATCCTTGGTGATTGCCTCCAGTGGATTACAGCATGATGTGTAATCCTGCTCTCCTTGTGAAGTCCAGGACGACTTGAAGCCATTGTTTTAGGAAATCTGCTGCAGGGGTTTAACTTGTTGAGGTTCTGGTATATGGCTAACAGCGAGATGAAAAGAATATACGTGTGCTTTCTCGTGGCTGCTGTTTCTTGATAAAAATCTGTCTTGCTTCCAAGTGCTGGAAGGCACTTTGTAACAGTTGATCGTTTATAACTCTGCTGACTTAAAAATCCTTAAACAGCAGCAGTGATTGGCGAGGGTTTAATAGTTTTGTACTCCCTTTTGCATACCTAAGACTATGATAATTTGGCTTTTTAATATACATAGCCTGTCAGTTCTGACATTACCTGCTATATTAGGTTGGAGAAGCCTTATCAAATTTAGTGTGCTCATTAGATATTTTCAAATGTAAGCAATTTCCACCCTCACCCCCCTGCCTTGGGGATTTATTTGAAACACAAACCAAAGCTGAAGAGCAAAAGGACAGCAGCCGCAGTCCATAAAGAAGATTTACATTGGCTACAAAAAAGTCTTCGTTTGTCTTACTGGTGTAGAAGTTTGGATGCTTTGTCATGCAAAGCCATGTATGAAACAGCAGCAGATGAAACTTCAAAGTTTATAGTTAGTGAGGCTACCCACTGAGTTGTGTTTGGTGCTCAGGTCCCTCCAGGATGGGACAGAAGTGTCTGCTCTTCCCCGTGTTTCCTGCAGGGACATAGTGCATGCCGTTGGGAATTCCTCCGGCACATCAACCGGCTGGAACCACTGGTAGTGGCATTCATTAGCGTTGTGTATGTGACCTGCTGACTGTAGCCTGTATCCTTGGTCTTCAGTGGCCGTTAAATAAAAAGGGCAAGCCAACTGCTGCTGCTGGCTACTGGAGCTGCTCCTGTAGCCCCGTGGCTGGGCTGGGCGCTGGATGTCCAGCACCCTGTCTGCTGATGACCCAGAGCAGAGGTGGTGGTTGTCAGGATTGCATGTTACAATTTGGGCTCTAATCTGCATGGCTCAGGCACAGTATTCTGGTGACCGCTTGGTCACAAAATAGCAAAGGGGCTTTATTTGGTGAGGGAAACCTTTTGTCTGACAGTCAGATAGCGATGCTGAATACTGATGTTTTTTGGTTTGTTTTTTTTTTTTAAGAGGTATTTTATTTGAACAGAGGACAGTGCAGAAGGGGTAACGGGTTCTGGCATCCCTGTGCTGCAGTCAGGCAGTGTATCTGCACGCCGTGCGTACCTCTGCTGTGGACTAGCTGGTTTCCTGTCTGGCCAGGCACTTGGACTGTAAGAGGTGCAGTTGTGCACATCTGTTCCTCCTCCTTTGGTGAAAAACAGTGTCAACAACTCTCCTTTCATTCGAGTCGCCTGGTTAAACCCACGTGAAGCTGGCTGTTCCAGAGCAGCAAATGGAGGGCATGCCCTTTTGGAATAACACCCAGGCTAACCTGGGGGATTTTTTTTAAAGCTAACCAATGGATTTGGATGTCTGATTCCAATTAAGTTAGCTGTGGGTGGGGTGTCTGCGTCCGTTGGCTGCCTGATAAGCATGAACCAGAGTAGCAGAGAGAGATTTTATTCCAAAGCAAATGATGGACCTTGAAAATCAAGAGTTCTGTTGTTTGTTTCCTCTTCTGCTTCTGCCTGTAAGCTCCTCCAGGTTAGTCCCACTACTTCCCATCTTATTTTAAGTGTTGGGTAGACTTTGAAGTCTTTCTCAAAAGAATGTGAGCTGAACACACTCGCAGAACTCAGGATTCTCCTTTCCTGTCACCCTTCCTTCCCCACCAGGCTGTAAAAAGCAGCAAGGTCAGGCATTTTCCCTGTGTTTTTTTTGCCTTTTTTTTTTTTTTTTTTTTTTTTTTTTTTTCTTTTTAAAATTCCCCTGCAGATCTGGATGGAGTGAGAGAGGAAGTATTTCCTGCTCTTGGCATTGGGCGTAGATGTGTACCTTGATAGTATCACTGTCTCTTCTGCGTGCAGAGTAACATGGAGTCCTTACCAGATGGTATGAGGGATTTCTTTGTGGTTGATGGCCAGTGTTTGGTATCTTGTTCAACCAGCCTTGACACGGAACCCTTGTCCGGGGTAAACTGCTCCTGGAATTTGTCTCCCTCTGGCATTGGGTGGTCAGACGGAACAGTTGATGAGTCTGAGTCTTGGCTAATCAGCCCAGGTCTTCTCAGGTAGTAGAGGATCAGGGTTTTGAAACACTCAGATTCTTGCCCTCTGCAACCTGTTTGAGGCAGAGCATGATCTCTGTTCTTGGATGCTGATAGCCAGAGGAAGATGTGGCTGTGGAGTGCAGTGAGATTTGTCAGAAGTGAGAGCTGAGCTGGATATTTGTAGCGTTGCTGTTTTTGAGATGTAAACGTTTATTTCTTTTCCCCAGCCACTCAGGTAGCTTGCTCCTGCGTTCCTTAATCCCCACAGACTGTCTTGTACTTGTGTAAAATATGTATTTCCATTATCATTGCCTACGGATGTCTTTCCTGTTAAGAACAGTCCCAATGTACTCTTCTTCCCTTTGATTTACTGCTAACTAAAAATTAAAATTGAACATCATCTAACTTGAGATTGTTTTTGTTTTTGAAGGGGATTCTGCATTCCCTGTGCTTTTCTGTATTGTTGGGTTATTTTTAATGGTGTCTACCAGGTAACTTCTCTGAGCTGAGCTCTTGCTGCTTGGCTATGCCAGGAAAGGGTGCAAAATGAGGGAGGTCAGGGAAATGGGAGACGAGCAGCACGCTAACACCCTTGTGCGTTCTCTGCTTCCAGATTGAGTACATCTCGTCTGCAAAGTGCTGAGCCTTTATCAGCCTAGGGGTAGGTCTACTAATGACTGATCTAAAACCATCAAATTCATTTATTTGTCACTGCCAGTGACAGGCCAGTTAATGCTAATGGATTCTTTTTTTAGCCTGTTGACTCTGGTGATAGTCTCATATATGTTGTGAAATCCAAAGCATTAAGGGAACTTGTAACTTATTTTTAGAGGAGAGCTATTGAAACAGGGTAGCGTGGTATGTGTAGATCAAGATGTATGTTATGTTGAGAAGGAAAAAGAACAATTCTTCCATTTCATTAAGCCATACTTAGATGTCTTTGCTGTTCCTAATAGCTATTTGACTTTTCAGTTGTGTTTTAGTGTTCTCTTTAAACACATTTTGGGTCATGCTATAAAGGGAGGAGAAGCTGTAAATAGAGCCAGTCATCTTAGGAAAAAACAGCTTGTTTCAGAAAATGGTGCATCTGCAGGGCCTGAACCTTCTCGGTCCCTATTGTGCGAAAGCACTTAAGCATATACTTAAGTTGGCATAAGCATGTGGGTAAGTGCTTTGCTGAATCAGGATGGACTAAAAGCACATTATTAAATGCTTTGTTGAACTGTGGAGCCTGTAGCAGAAAAAGATTAAAAGATTACTTTCTGTACTTGACAGTACTTCGTATATGGTCAGTCCCATCACTTCTCTTTCAGAGATAGCCAGTTTCATCTCTCTCACGTGTTTCCTTCTCCGCCAGAGGATCTCACTCAAAGAAAATATTAATCTGCTGTTTCCTCAAAAAAGTGGTTGCAAGGTCAGTGTACCATCAAACTTAAAAAAAAAAAATCATTGTCTAAGCTTGACTTAGTCTCTAGCCCTGCAATCACATTCTATTTGCCTTAGTCACTGGAATATTTCTCTAAACTACGTGAGTAGTCTTCAACGTGGCTTAGGTTTCCGACATACTATTGCTGTAGAAATTGTGGTTTGCTGAGTAATTTGAAAGTTAATGTGGCTCTATGTAGTCAGATCAGCATGCGGTATTAATAAGTTACTTCTAAACTTTGGCATTTTGCTGCTCTCCTGTTGAAAATACTTCTTTTCTTTTTTGAGTGCAGAGAAAACCTGAAGAATGTTAGGAAGTTCTTCTGCTCTGCTCAGTCATTCCTCGTGCTGGGCCGTCGGCAGCTGGGTGTATTGTTATGATCGAGTAGGCTTAATTTAAGGTTGTACTTGGGGAACTTTGTATTACAAAGAAGGACCCTACTAACCCTGCTAAGACTTACGCAATTCTGCACATGAGGAATAGTTCCAGAGACCTCAGCAAGCACAGTTAAATGTAGATGAGGCTTCTTAATATGTTGGTGAAGCGTATGTGGCAAGAAGGGTGAAGGAAAAAAGTATTGACAGCAGCAGAAAGCGTCGTTGCCTCTGCCCTTCCCTCCCCCCAGCAAAGACTTGCATTAATTTCCCATTGACTCTGGTGTACAATAGGGAAGAGGTTTCAAGCTGACTAAAGGGGCAGAGGTCCAAGAGAACTACTGTAGCAAGAACTGATGCAGAGTGACAGTAATGAGGTGGCCTGGCAGGTGGGAAGGAGAATGGTGGGGTGGGGGAAAGAAACTAATATCTAGTGAATTAAGTAGTTCCCAGGGTTTGAAGTTGTTAAGTCCTGTTGGTTTTATTTTCCTCTGTATGTGGCATACAACTACGAGACACGGCTGGAGCTGTTCTCTCCTTGGCTGAGAACATGCGCAGGGTCCTGGTGTGGCTCCAGGCCTCTTGGTTCAGCCCTGGGTCGTTTGGAGGGCTGGTGTTGCACCGAGGATACAAAATTATTCAGTAGTGTCCCCAAACCTGCGCTGTGCTGACTCTGAGCTCATCTTTGTGTTGTTCCGTGGGTCAGTTTTGCATCAAAGAGAAGGTGAGGAGCACAGGGTGAAGAAGTGTTTCGAAAATTTGATGTATTTCAAATGGGGACTGTGAAGTGCCGACAAGACTTACAGCTTCTTGAATGCTGGATGAAACACGCTGCCTGCTAGATAGAGAGTCAGTAGAGGTTTTTATAGCGATTGCTGAATAAACATTGTTCAGGAATCTTCCCGAAGGGCAGTTTGGTGTGGTGTGGAAAGAGGTTACAAGGAGCTGAGCGCTTGTCCCAAGCATCCATAAATCCCACTGGATTGAGGGGTATCGCTCAAGTCGGAGGCTTGGTTTCTGGCAGAAGCTTGTCAGCTGCAAGCCCTCAGCGCTGGCAGAAGGTCTGCTGTTCGTAGCACTGCTGTAAAAAGTGTTGCTGAAGGGGACATGGCTAGTGATTTTCCTGCAGTGCTTACTGAAAGAGTGAAACTTCTGTATCGTTTTCCATTTGGCCATGTTATCAATCATTTATGTTCAGAAATGCGTCGGTGCTGAGCTTGAGCTGTGCACAGAGCCTGATACGTCCACTGAGCATTTTTCCTTTTGCCAAAGGTTTGCAGAGTGTTTTAAATGAGTGTAAAGATGTGAAATTTGCAGGTGAAATTTGCCAGCTTCTGGTGTTGCATTTGGGAGACCTACAAGCTTATAGCAGTGCTGCGTGCTCACTGAATTGTGGAAGGGAACATGAAACATTGAAGAGAAATCTGAAGCTAATGCTGAGATGTGAAATATGATAGGAATTTTCTGAGGCCACGGGGGTATTGCCTCACCTTTTGGTGTGGGGCTGCTACCGACCGTTGTGTTGGACGGTGTCAGGCTGTTTCTCTCTGCCATGTCCTGAACATCCCCAGGAAATTTCTCACGTGAGGTGAACGAGCCCTGCTCAGCCAGCTATGCTGAAAGATGTCCGATTGTTGTGGCTGGGGCTCCCTCTCCTCAAAAAGTCTCTAGTATAAGGTGTTTGGGACAGCTTTATAGCTGCAGCCCTGGATGAGTGGCCTGCTGAACACGCAGCATACCTAACGCTGGAACTCTGCCCTGTTGAAGTAGTACTTGGTGAAAAAGCCCCTTGCAAAACCTGCTGTGGTAGTGTCCCAGGACCACCCTTACCTGGGTTTGACCACTGAGGAAGCACAGCATTGCTGTCAGTAAGAGTTTGGTCGGTCTTGGTGTAGCGTGTGGCAACCCAAATAAGGCCCTGATGGGGCTGGTACTGCTGTTGAGCCTGGGGAGGCGAGGTTTGGAGGAAAAAAAGGCAACGGGGGGTTATCCAGAGCGTCTCAGCGTGGCACAGAACACAGCCGTTTCCTGGCAGCCAGGTTCGGTACCCACGCGGTAAACGGCTGCCTCTGTCTGAAAGAGATGTTGGCAGCGTCCCTGGACGTTGGGAAGGAAGTGTGTGAAGCAAAGCGGTATCGTATGCTGCCAGCTCTTGATGTGACTTGTCTTTGAGGGGTTAAACTGAGGGGTTTTTTTTTGTTTTTTAACGACTTTTGATTGGAAAATGTTTAAGGGAGGCCCTGACTGGAGCACCAGTGCTTTGCTGCATGGGGGAGGCCGTAACTGCTGGGTCCTGACGTTCCTGCCGTGCGCTGGGGTTTCCGAACAGCGGTGAGGCGAGGCTTCGCAGAGTGGGAAGTGAGATAAGGAGGCTAGGCCACAGCATGTGAAAGGTAGTTTGTGGTATGAATTATGGCTAATGCTGGTCACATGGTGGTTACAAACTAGTGTGGGGGCTGGGGCACAGCGCCTGTGTGCTGGGAGGCAAGGGGGGAGACTGGCAGTGGATTTAAATAGGCTCAGCAGCGCGTTGCAGTGTGGGGTTGATCCTGGTGCCCTCAGTAACGAGAGGAGAGGAGGAAGCATGCTAAGCTGCAGGTGTCCTGGAGTCCCTCTGCTTCCAGATAAGCGTTGGCTCCTCTCTTTCCCACAGAGCTGGGCGCTCAGCCATGCCGGACGCTCCTCCGCCCCCGTGATCCAGCTCCTGGAAGCTGGCTTTCTCCTTTGTGCTGCAGGACCGTACCCGCTTCTCTCTGTGTGGCCCGTCATTCCTCCCTCTTGGAGCTTGAAGGGATGGCTGCGGTGGTTTCTCCGTCTTACGCAGATGAGGAGTGTGTCCTGATGTGCTTCCATTGCAGAGCAAAGCATGGCACCATAACTGCGTGTGTCTGTTCCCTCTCCGCCTGCCGAGCGGGGATTTCCTGCCCCAGCTGGCCTGGGATCCTGGGGGTGGGTGGACGGTGGACCTGGAGAAAGTCTCCTGTCACAGTACCTTTGTGCTTTAAATTCCTGACTCACCTAATCCTGTGAACTGTGATCGAAACAGCAGGTTATGCATGGGACGTGCCTGGCAATTTATGTACAAAGAGAGAGCTATGATTGACTTGTGTGATTTTTATTTTTTTCCCCTCTTTTTCTTCTGGTCCCACCCTTAATGTCATTAATCTTCCAGATCAAATAAAATGGTAGTTGTAAGTCCTCCATAGGTATGATTCCCCCAAAGTTTTGTGAGCATGGCTTTGATTTTGTTGTAGTTATTAGAAGTTGGTTTAGATTTCTGGACGTCTATTCAGTAGGTGTCTCCAGTGGATATTTTAGTAGGGGCATTTCTCTTCTCTCTCAATGAAGTATGTGTATGCAATAGGAAAAGAACAAAATATAGAATAGGAAAAAAATTACAGCAATTTAGTTATCAGTCCGAAGGCTTTAATGCTAAAGAGCCATGAAGAAACTTTATTGGAACTATAATTGCAGACATAAGCAGTGATTATCTGTCTTCATGCTTTTATAGTCCCCATCACTGTCATCTGAACACATGAAGCTGATGAGAGTGTGTGCAGAACGTTATTCAGCTGATGCTGTGTAATGCTGATCTCCTGCAATATGTGGAAAGTAAAATAAAGTGTCAATTCATTTGAAAATGATGGGAGAAAGAAAAAGGCGGGAGAGGACAAGTGTCCTTGCAGAAAATAAAACCTTATTTCATCCAGCTTGCAGCTGAAGGAATGCCGTTGACAGGGTAAGCATCTTACATGCACGTGGTCAAAAGAAATTTTGCAGTTTGTTAATGTTCTTGGAGGTCGTTGGCCGGTGCAGTCCTTCATCTTTGGTGAGTGCCTCCCTTTGTTTCCTTGAAATGTTCTTAATTTCCTCCAGCTGAGAGAAGGACAACAGCACCTGTTTGTCTTGTGTTCCTGAGAACTGGAGATCGTTGGATCAAGGCAGACAAATGGATGCTGCCAGGCGCTTCCTGAGGTGGAACAGAGATCAAGAGAGCAAGTCCTGAATTGCTTGGCCTGATTATTGGTGTTGGTTATGTGAAAATGTGCTCTGGGCTGTGAGGAGGTGATTTGGTGGTTGTATGCCAGATTCTTTTTGTGCTGCTTGGCAGGCCTGAAGATCTGAAATTTGGACTATTAACTGCCTGGTAGTTTTTGGTGAACTCGCTGGGTGCTTCAGAGGACTGCACACACGGCGTGGTGCTGCTCTGCAGATGGGGAGCTTGTGCTGCTGGTACAATCCAGTGACTAAATCTAGTGTGGCATTCCTGAACTGTAATCTGGTGCCCATTTTCTAAAGAGGTTTTTATATCTCCACTGCCCCAAGAAATGTTGAGTGAGAGACTTTCTGCTGCTTGGCAGCCAGCGCGGTAGAAAGAGCAGTACACACAGAGTTCTGGCATTTTGCGTTGAGGTTAGTAGTCCCAAGATAGAGCACAGGTGTAGATAGTTTGGGTTTACTTGATCCAGGCCAGCGTTACTAGGATCTGCTTGTTGTCTTTTCTGCCCCTTGCTCTTTTGCTCTTCGGGCTTTTCAGCCAGGTGTGGTGATTGCCTGGGGGCAGTTTCTAAGTCTCCTGATTTTTCATTGCAGTCACCTGCTCAGGGTGAGGTGGGGCGTCAGGGGTATAAATGGGAGAGGAGTGAGAACCTCTGTGATATCTCAGTGAGCAGTTCCTGAATGTTCCAGGGCTAAGGTAGGGCCTTAAGAAGGTAACTGTTTCGTGGATGATTTTTGGGTAGGGGCTTAAGAAGGTAACTGTTTTGTGGGTGATTTTTGGGTAGGGGCTTAAGAAGGTAACTGTTTTGTGGGTGATTTTTGGGTAGAGGAAGCACTTGATGGACAGGAAACTGGTTACATATTTTTTTTCTTTTTTTTCCTGAAATTTGGAGGCAAAACCCAGCTATTTTGAAGGAGGAAAATAGATGGAGAGGAGTCCAAAACTTCTAAATCCATTTTTATTTACTGTAGCACTGAATTAGGACCAGGTGAAAACCACAACTGACCATGTATGGTTTTGGTGGATTTTTCTGAATTTCTCAGTGATGATTGTCTCTGCTTTCTCTGAAGTTAGCAGGCGTTAACCACTAACTTCTATTAGAGCAGGTCAAAGCAAAGCTCGTAAATTGCTTTAAAACCAAAACCAGAAAACTACTAGTGAAGTGCCTAGATACACAAAGAGGTAGGTAAAGCCATTTTTGGAGATGTGTGTTTGCCCATCCTCTATTTGAAATCAAAAGGAGATAGTGATATTTTGAAAGTTTCTGATCTTCATTTTAGTGAGCTGCCAATGAAAAAAAAATGGTTCTTGGAAAAGCTTTATTCAAAATGGAGCTGAAAGTCTGTGGGTCATATGTTCCTGGAGACATCAGCATCCTAGTTTTACAAAAGGCTTATGTGCTGAAATGGCTTAAACTAGTTTAAATCTGACCCTTATTCTTATCATATGGAGATGAGGTAAGTGATTGTCATCACTCTTGTTTTATGGATGTGGAACACAGAAGTGCTGCTCACGTGTTCTGCAGTACTTGAAACAGTGGGAATCACTGGTGCCTCGGGAGAGGGTGCTTCTAAACCCGACACGGTGCTGGGGCTGTACCCGCCATGCCGCGTGTTGCCAGGAGCTGGTGATGAGAGGTGTGGGGTTTGGGAAGCTGGCGTCCCGGCTGTGCCACGGGCAGTGCCGTGGGAGTAACTCTGCATTTTCTCCAGTCCCCACAAGGTGATGAAGCTATGTGAGAAGATTGCCTTAGTGTTGCATCATTGGAGAAGGGCGTGAGTCAGTCATGAAAACCCTCTGTAAGCTCATACTGGCTTATTAGGAACAGTTGTTTGGAATAGGCCCGGTTTCACTGGGCATTTAAAGCGTTTTAAGAACGATGCTAGTGGTGCTTAAAGTCTGAGGAGGGGCACAAGCAGGCGCAGGGGTCGGCTGTAAAATGTTTAAGATGGAGGGGTGGGCGCCCAGGAGAACAGACTGAATGCAGCACACCCACTCAACACCCGACTGATGCTTCAAACCCTGTAGTCAGCTACTCTAGTATGGGGCAAGGAAAGGAAGGAACAGACACAGAACTGCCAGGGTTGGATTAATTTCTGGGGGAGGCTCTGTGCGTGTGAATATGAAGCAGGGCTGGAACCCAGGGCTCTGCGCGAAGGTGTGCTGGTGAACTTGAGTGCTGAAGAGTTTTGCTGTCTGCGTGGCAAGAGGAAGCCACGCAGGAGGCAGTGTGCCTTGTGCTTGTTTCTGAGCAGCGCTTAACCTCTCCGTCTGCTTCCATTGCTGTGAAAGGCTGCTTTTACAGCCACCGCGGCGGCTCTGAGCACCCTGCATGCACTCAGCAGCCCTCTGCTTGTGAAACAGGGCTGCTCTTCGCCCACGGAGCACTTTCCTGTGTGCTCCTCTGTAGAGGAGGAAAAATTGCAGCCCAGGCTTCTAGGTCCCAATGAAAGCCCTGAAGACCGTGCTGTCCTCCCTCGCTGCTGCAGGCTCCTCTGCCAGGCGTGCTGGAAGCTTTAATTCATGTGCTTTGGGATCCTCTGGCAGGCAGTGCTGTAGAAATGAGGAGTATCATTGTGTTTTATTGTGGCTTCTAAGAATGCAGTGTGTTTGTGCTTCGGGGAGCCCCAGGGGCTTTGTTTTTCGCCAGGCCTGAGCTATTCTTCAGCGGAGCCTTCCCGGAGCATGATCTAGTTCTGCCCATTAGGAGTGAGAGACGGGCCTGACTGATTTCTGCTCCCTGCTGCATAATAAATCTGATACTAAAATTAGTGCTGGTCTCCCTAGGCCATAATTCTTGCTGAGATTATAGAGAATTGTATGTGCAGAGAGGGGTTGTGTGTGTGTATTTGGGTTTGTTTGGTTTTTGTTTTTTTTTTTTTTAATAACCTTGAGTGTCCAATTTCCAGGTTTTTTACTTGACCCCCCCATCTTTTTCCTCTTTTCCTTTTGTTTGGGAAGTGCTTAGCCTTTCTGTGTATTTTGGCTATTTAAGCCTCTGTCACTGCAGGCAGATGAGTTTCTTGGGAGCTCTTCTGAAGGTTTTGTAATTGAGTCTTTTACCACGGCGACAGGATATTATTAACCTTCAGTAAAGCAATTTATTTCATACTCCTTTGTGGGGATAAGCCTTTTTTCCCCCAGGAAAATATGTATGTGGAAAGGGTTTTACGTACAGGGGTAGCTGGACTTGCAGCAGCGATTATAATTAAAAAAAAAATAATAATTTACATGAAAAATAGGCAGTTCTGTTTGTATCAGTTTAAAAGAAACCTTTGGTCCTGAATGACTCCCACCCCTGCCCCAGTGTTATATTTTAAAGAACATACTTTTTGCCTATCAGTGGCTTTGAAAGGAGGTTGTATTTCATTTTAGAGCTCTAGATATTTAGCCCCTGTGAGCACTAAAACATTTTGTTTTCATCTTTGAGATGGCCTTAAAAATGAACGGAGAGCTGGAGGGAGGAGTTCCTTGTGGGGTCTCCCTCTTGGCTTGGCCTTTGCCCCGCAATCGGATGCGGACTGGTCCAGAAGCCGTTGCAGATTGGATAGCTCCTAGAATAGCATTTCCAGCGAATGAGCAGGAATGCTGGATAAGTAGCCAGCCTGGCTGAATAACGTGTGTTTTCTATTGAGCGTGGTGACAAAGGCACCGGTCTGGGATGGAGGGGCTCTGGGCTGGTCTGTTACAGGCTGTTGTGTCATTGCATCTCTCTGCCCCAAATTTTTTTATTTTTTTTTTTTTATTTTTTTTTATTTTAAAAAGAGGATGAAAGTATTTCTTTTCCCATGTCTAGTTAGACTTTGCTTTTTATTTCGGTAGACTGTTAAACTTTAAAAACATAACTAGTGACATGCTTATCCTGGTTTGTGTCTTAAAACTGCTCTGTCATCGAGCCTGCTTTCTAAAGAGTTCCCATACCCTGCAGTAGGAATGTGTTCTTTCAGCGATTATATTGGGTATTGTTGCCACGATATACAAGAGAGCTGGGATGAGGGGTCCAGTCTGTTGTCCAGAGTTTTGCATTTGTTAACACGCTTGGATCTCTTGGTGCCATTTGTAGGCTTTAATTGCAGAGTCATCGCTTTTCTCCACTATGCCTTTAGCACTCTGAACTGCTTCTGCCTTGCTGTTGACATGAAATGGACATCCTAGAGAAAGTGTTTTGGTCTGTAGGCTTTTAGTGACCTTTGTTAGGGCTGTCCTCCAGAGCTGCGGTCTCCCAAGCTGTGTTGTACCACCACGATTTTTCCGGATACGTTCAGTTATTTTTATCCAGAGTTTATAGCGCCTCTTCAGCGGTTCCGTCCCTTTTACGTTAGATGGGCTTTTCCACAGGCTGCGTCAGAAAGCGGTTACTCCAGAGGAGCACTCACCGGCTTTTGCTTTGGGTGGCAGGGCTGCAGGTCCGCTCTGCGGAGAGCACCGCAGAGTCCCGGTGCCCTGGGACGTCCCGCTGGGAGAAGATACTGATGAGCAAGGTGTCTTGTGGGGAAAAACCGAAAGCGCTTTGTGTGTGCTGTCCTTCGGCGGTGGTGTGCACGGGCCTACAGAACAGACATGCTCCTTTCTTTGAGATTGTGGGTGTGTCTGTGTTTTGTCAGTTGTAGTGACCTGAGATTTTTGAAAACAAAGATTAAGTGCCATGACCTTGCTTTTAAACTGCACTCTTCAAGCGCCATCAGCTCGGTGTACGTTCTGACCTGCCAAGCACCGTGTGACGGTGGTACTGCTTCAGAGGCGCAGTGGGGCTTCTCCAGAATCTGCCTTCCCGTCGATGCCCCTGTCGTGCCTGGCCTGTGCCCTGCCCCTTGGGAAAGGGGGTGTTCCTGTGCGGGCCTTCAGCCTCTGCTCCAAATCCAGAGAGGCTACGTGCAACAGAACATTTTTGTTATTGAACAACTTTTTGGCCCCTCTACATACTGGTTTTGTAAAACTTTGTATCTGGTAGATTTATTCTTGCGTCTTCAACCAGAGAATCTATTTTTAAAATGCTTAAACTACCTTTTTTTCCATCCTGTTTTTTTAACTACAACTGTTGTTGAAAGTGAGCTGCACAATCTGCAAATTTTTTTTTTTTTCTTTAAAGGTTCCCCACCAGAGATTTAATTAAAATATTGTGAAAGGCAGTCATTGAAAATGAGAAACCTTTTGAGTGGAAGGCACCCTGATTTCCCTCCGCGGAGCTTTTTGTCACCATAGAGATGAAAAGAGAAGCTCCAAATTGCACTTTCCGAGGGGATGTGGCTGCAGGTAGCAGCTGTGCTGGAACCAGCGGGGCTGGGGCCGAGAACTGGGGGGCACGGCTGGGGCAGCGCGGGCTGGGGATCGGGATTTCCTTCCCCAGGGGAAGCATTGCTGCTTAGTGTATTATTCTGTTTTAATTTCCTGTACTTCAGGGCTGGAATCTATCTGGGCTTGCAAAGTGAAAGAACGAAGGAGCCCATCCTTTTGTCTCGATAAAAGCACAACTAAGCAACTTTCAGCCTGTTGGGGCTGCACCCGAGCTCTTTGGGCTGTGAATCGCTGCGTTGTGATTGAGGTGTTTATGCAGAAAGCTGGGTAACGGTGTTGAAATCGAACTCACCCTTTTTAATTTTATCATGTTAGTGCATAAATCAAAACTTCCCTTGCTGCTCTGCAGCAGAGTTCAAGCCTGTCTGATTCTTACTTAAAATACCTAAACGTTGGGGCTTTTTTTGTGTGTGTGTTTTTATTTTAAAATAAATGGCTTGAGGTTTTTTTTTTTTCCTTCCAGTAACACCTCTGGAAGTGTAGGGATTAGTAAACCAAAAATAAATGCTGCGAGTGATAAAACTGCTGTGATACAGTTTCAGAGACAGTCACGCAAATTGAAGAGTATTGGAGGGTGTGTGACACTGGGCAGTGTTATGCTTTTAATCATTTTAAAAACAAATTTTTCTCCCTAATTGAGTGAAGAGCAGGCTCAAGTGGATTCTTGGCACAAACATCTCAGACAAATGAAAGTAAAATGTGTATCCAAGCTGTCTGCTGTTGTATATTTTACACGATACCTGTCTTTGTGCCTAATCTCAAATGGATGCAGTGGTTTAATTTTAAGCTGTTTGAGCGAGGCCTGTTGTGTTTAAACTTCCAGACAGAAAGTGAACATAACCCATGTAATGGCATTATTAATAGGGAGTATTACTAAATTGTAATTTGCAAATTAATGGTTTAACTCTATGATTAAATATACAGCTGTGTTCTTGTGTAATGTTAGAAGACTAAATTAGATCAAGTATTTAAAAACGAGCGGATGTCTTCCCAGGGACTTGACAAAGCTTCGCGTTTGGCCTCTTCCACCCGGCAGCGAGGGTGCGGACTGTAACGCCAGCAGAGTCACCTGACCGTGTATGTGCCCCGAGGAGTGGGCTGTTAACATCTGGCTGCCCGAGATACCCACGGATTTCGGAGCAGAATGCCTTGTTTCCATGGTGGTGGTGGTGGTGACTGGGGCCACCTGCCTGGTGGTTAGGTTCAGCCTGTACCTGGCAGGCTGGTCTGAGCGATGCTGTTGTGCGTGTGGATTTGAGTCCTTGCAAAATTATATGTTAATTTTTAAACGAGACAGTGTTTGGGAGCTGGGCTGGGCTCTGATGCAGTTTGCCCTTGTGCTTTCCTTGACTGTCGCTAATAAGAAGTGCTGGCCTAAATCAGTGTCTTGGAGAATCATCGATTCGCTAATTGCAGATAATCAAGTCCCTGCTCACGCTGAGACCACTTTTGTTTTCTGCCATTCTGCCAGGATTCGGGCAGTGTCTTCCAGCCTTTGACGTAACCAATACAGTGGGTTTTGAGCTCTCATGTTGCTAATTCTCGGAGGTGATGAAGTTATTGGGATTCAGGCTTGATAAACAAGGAGCTATTATACCACTGACCTCTCCTGCCAAAACGAGACGCGAAGGTCACGGCTTGCTGCCTGATTTGGGGAAGGGGGGTGCTTGGAGAGCTGCAGCAGCACAGGCTTCGCAGCGCTTGCCTCAAGCCAGTGCAATCCTAAGCAACTGTCTGGCTGCGCCAGCCTGCGGAAATTATTCTGAACACAGGTGGGAGTTGCTTCCTATTTTATTTTTTTTTAAGATGTACTTCTTTCCACTTCTGGGTTCAGTTAGGGAGAGTGTTTCTGTGTGCTGTAGATATTGCAGATAATGTTTAAAACAAAGCAGGGTCTGATGAAAATGTCTGCGTCCTGCAGTCAGCTCAGTCAAGAGAGGTGAGGAGAGGAGGCAGCTGCTCTGTCGAGACTCCTCCGAAGTGCCCCGTCCCGTTGGCGTGGCAGGGCTTGTATGGATGCTCTGCTCTCTACGTGTCTTCTTCAGCAAACCACCCAGCACGCATCAGGCCTTTTTTCATTCCCTAGTGGGACTGAGTCCCACCAAAGATGTGGAAGGAGGGACGAGAGGTGATAATGGCTGGCAGGCTTTTCCAATTATTTTATGCAGAACAGCAGTTGATCCCAGACCATGAGAAAACCAGGAGGAAATGAGAACCTTTCTGAGGAAGACCCCATTAGCTAGTGGGCAGGCCCTGTTTTTGTAGGTGTTGGTCTTCCGGGCCAGGGAGAGCAGGGCAAATCCTCTTAAACTCCCCGTGCTTTGCTTTGCAGGTGGAGAAACTGAGCATATTGCCTTGGCTGGAGCATTTTGTAAAAATACTCAGGGTTTTTAATTTTGTCCATCTGGATGGGAGCTGATGCTGTGTGCCGGGCAATGCATGCCTCAGAGGTAGAGAAACAGGTTTGCTTTTTCCAGTGCTTACTGCAGGGATTTACAAGCAGGATATAGTGTTTAAATGGCAGAGCAGAAGCAACTTCAGCCCTGCACGTGTGCTCTTTGGTCACTCGCTGCAGAAGACGTGTGTTAGCAGATCTTGCAGCAGAGAGGGGAACAGCGTGGTGTGTGTTCGTGCTGCGCAAAGAGGACGACAGTTGTGTGAATCTCGGGAGTGCGCAGGGATGCTGGGCGAGCGGTCCCCAGCCGGGCCCGTGCTGGAGCCCGTGTCAGCCCCGCTGCCGCTTTAAAGCCCAACCAGAGGAGCAGATGATCGCTGGACAGCTTAGGTTACATAATCTCTTCTGGGTTTAATGTCAGGCCTCCCTGAGCCCCATCCAGTGCCAGCTTCCAATCTGGCTCGTAATACTGCTGAATGTCCTTTTAATTTTTTTCTTTATTAATAGTTCTTACTGTAGTGTTCTCTCTCCCTGGCTTTGTGCGGTATGCGTGCCTTGGAGTTCATTCCTCTGCTCTCCGAGGTCTCCGCTGCCAGTGCCTCCTGCTCCTCCGCCAGCCCAGAGCTGCTCACGTGTGTTTTCTTCTCTAGTTCCAGAGGTGTTTCTGAAAAAATGCTGTGGGGAGGGAAGCAGGAGGTCTGACCGGGGCTGGAGCTTGCACGGCGAGTTGGCTGTTTTCATTCACGAATGAAGCTCGTGAGGCTGTGTGGGAGGACGGGGGCCCAGTTAGAGAAGACCAGTGCAGTAGTGGTGAAGGTGAGATAGGAGAGACCACAGCTGCCGAGCTCTGGCTCCACCCCGATGGAGTTCTGCTCTTTCAAGCACAGGTGTGCCAGCTGGACTAAGGTTTTTTGGGTTTTTTTTTTGTTTTGTTTTGGTTGTTTTTTTTTTTTTTTTTAAATTTAGCTTACTCACTTTTAAAAGGGCTGTTTAGTTTCTGTATTGAGTTTTTAATTTTTGTAGATAAAAACAACGAAGAACGTGAACTTTATTTGGTCACTTGGATGTAGTGCAGACCAGCAGCGCTGTGGAGACAGCAGCAGTGGTTCTGGATGCTAACGGGCTGTGTGATTCAGGATGCCAGTGCTTTTTCCCTCTTCCCTAACTCCATAAGTAGGTGCCTTTGCAGTTATTCTCTTCTCCTGCTGGGATTGTCACTAACTTCTTGTATGTGGCCCGATAGCTGGCATTTTTCTGAAAGCCCTACCACCGATTATGTCAATGTCAGTTACTGTTTTTATTTAAAAGAATAACAGTTAAAAAATATGCAGAGGGGAGAAGGAACTGAGATGTGTTTTCGGATCCAAGTCTAGGAATCCAATAGAAATGGCAAAATACGTGTGTTTAGAGCGGACTTGTGATTTAGCAGCAACCTCAAGCACTCAAAATACTTCTGCATTCATTGAGACAGCTTCTCTTACACTAGCTGTCACGTAATATTGTTGTGTCAGTTAAAGCAGTTGAAAAATATTGCAGCAAAAGTATTGAATGCATTGTGAACATCAGTGCATTGTAGCAGCTTTTAAAAATAATAATAAAAACATGAGGAGCAGAGATCAGAATGCAGAGTGTTGGCAGCATGCTGAACTAAGGCAGAGGATTCTGAGTTCCTGGTGGTTTTTAATCTCCTGGGTCCTTGATTTATTTTTGCTACTTTAAATGATGGCTCAGCTAGGAGGGAGGCAGGAGCTAGGTGAGGGAAGAGGCGGGGAGGTGGGCAGGACAGGTGTGTTTAGTCTCTTTTGCAAACATAAGCAAGTATTGCCCTTGCCACCTTGTGCGCCAGTAGCTAGTACTCCCTCAGTTCCCGTTGTGAGTAAATTATGAAGCAAAACTGATAATGCCGTCATAATCTTGACTGTGAGCCAAATCGTGCAAAATCTGGTAGTCTGTACATCTAAAAAACCCAAACTAAATCCCAAAGTGATGGTAATACAGCCAGCTGCTGCTCTTTGCTGAAGTGGTGGATCGCAGCCTGTGATCTCTAGGTGAGTAAGTCTCTGAAGTGTATTCAGAGATGGAATATGGTGTGGCTGGAGCACCACGGCATTATTTCACTGCTTAACATGAAGGAGCAAGAACCCAGGACTATTGTTTTATTTTGCTTGCTTCTAATTTTTTTTTTTTTTTTAATTTATTAGCTTTACATTTAGGGCTATGTCACTTTGCTAGTAGACATGTGCAAATAGAAGTCAAGACCGAGATGTGTGGGGAACATAAATTTTATTTTATATGTAAATATATGTATGAACGCATGTGTAATGGATGCCAAAATCTCTTAGATATTTCTGTTTGTTCAAGTGTACAAGAAATGTGACTGACAACATTGAAAAAAGGAGAGGGAAGGTGAGATGAGTTACAGCTTTTGGTCCCTAAACTGCTATTTCTTCCTGTATCCTGGACGAGCCTTCATACTAATGATACTGAGCAATAAATAACACAGGAAAGATTAATAGCCGCCTATGGTAGCAAATTATAGTTGATTTATTGCACATAATATATACAGGTGCAGCTAATTTAATTAAACACAAGACCTTTTTAATGTTGTAGAGACATCCCTCTCTAAAAGCAAAACAGCACTGTGGTACTGTAATAAGGCTTTAAGTGGAATAAGCAGCATTACAAGCAGAGCTCTCGTTGGTCTGATCAGCTGCTCATGTATTTGGTGGAGGGAGTATTTCTCCATAACCATTAATGCCACTTTAAGTCAACTTACTCCATAACAAAGTCCATTTTAATACACTGATGCAAGTTATCCCCTCCGTGCTTCCCCGCGTACCAGCGGCGCCCATAAAACAGCATGTGTAGCTTGTTATTTCTTGGCTAACTTCACGGCGCTCGCAGGGGAGGAGAGCTGGAGCTGCGGCGGTGGGGGAGCTCACCCTGGGGATGCGAACAAATAAACACAAAGTCATCGCTCCCTGGAGCCTCTCCACTTGCTCGTGGGTTGTCTTCTGTTCATCCCTCACCCGAGACTGAAAACGGGGACTGTGTTAAAATAAAATCTCTTGTAGAAGAGCCCGTATGTAGGTGTACGTAGGTAACGATCTGGGTTGGCTTGTCTGCATTTTTGCTTTTTCTGGCTTTTTAAAATCCCCTTCTGCTCATTCTTTCAAATTAAAAGTAGTAAAAACGTTGAAGTGGGTATCTGTGCATGTGCATAAAAATACTTCAGTCTGGCTTGAAGCGGCTCCCTCTGCTCCCCACGGCCGTAATTCTCACAGGCAGGGGATGGGGAGCCTGCTCTGCCAGGCAACCTTCTCAGCTCATCATGGTGTGGAGTGGAACACTTTTCCCTGCATGTAATGGGGAAGATGCTCTGCGATGCTTTGCCACCATTACTTGATTATTTGTGAAAGCGTAAAAGGCTCAAGTAGCTGATTGATTAATTTTTCTGTAAGTTTTTCTTCCCTCTGCTGCCTTCATTTGGAATATGTAATCAGTGAAGGGAGATGTATGAGGAATAGGTGGGTATGCATATGAATGCTTAATTTTTTTTCTAATTCAGGCGTTCATGTGGGCACATGTATCCTGATGCATGCTGTGCTAACCAGGTCTCTTCCAGCACTTGCTGAGACAGGTGAGCCTGGTGTGAGGGAGTTGGTGTTTCTCCTCACTGCTATGGTTTCCCTGTTCTGTGGGCTGCTGTTGAAGCTCCCTGGGGAGCGTGAGGAGTGTCCGTGGGCACGACTGGAGCAGCGTGTGTGCAGAGCTTGGTGTCTCCCAGCACAAATCAAATACCTACTTGGCTTTTTTATCCCTCGCCGCTGGGAAGAAGTCCAGCAGCTCTTTGTCATAAATCTTTCCAGTCGGTTTGCTTTGGTCCAGCTCTCCAGTTAGTCACAGTAAGGGCTTCCGGTTTTAGGTTAAACAGACACTGGTGTCAGAAGCTGGTGGGGGAAGTGGGAGAGTTACGCGTGGCTGTGCCACCAAGAGTCGAGCAGTGAAGCCACCCAGGTAGTGGGAATCAAGGTGTAGGAGGAAGAAAAGCCCCACAGATACGTGTTCTGCAAATTGGCAAAATGTGCTATTTTAAATACTTTTCCAAAATGAGTAGAATTCCCAAGCGAAGGAAACCAAAACTCTGTGTTTTCCAGGATGTGTCACAGAAATTCCCCTAGTCTTGTATCTCTGGTATTTGCGTAGTGCTTGCGTGGGGAGAGATCTGTAAATGCAAACAGATTTTTATTTTAAATGACTAGAAATTATGTATTTTCATATGGTTGTCAAAACTTCCGTGTCAGCTGACTGCCGGTACCAACAGCCTGGTTAATGAAAGGGACCACTTTGTCCGTAATGTGGTGGTTCTGTCATAAAGAATGTGCTTCGTTTTTTGATTTTTTTTAAATTATTTTTCTATGTAATTTTTGTTTTTCTGTGTGCTTTCTGGATGAGGATCTCCATGCCTCAGTTTCTTATCTGTTTAATGGATGGAGTAACAATTAATCTCACTTCTCAAGGATTCTACTCTGAAGTGCTTCTGAGAAGTCTAGGCTGAAATGTCATATTTGATAAGGCTGCTTGAGAGCTTCTACAAAAACTACTTTTAATCCAAATTACATTTGATGATAAAATATTGCAAAATGTATTGGTTCCCTTTGTCTTTTGCTCTGTGCTGACTTTTTGTGTTACGATGTGGGAGGGAACTGAGAACATGGAGCCAAAATGAGCGTTTTTCAACTTTTTGAAACCTGTACAGTTACTTTTATGGTTTGGGCGGGGGGGGAGAATTGTCTGAAAATCTCCCTGAGAGTGAAAATACTGACTTTATGTCTTAATTTCCCATGGAAGAATTAACACTATGTTCTAAGTAGGTCCAGTATTTGCCCTTCTGTACTAATTCTTCTTGTACTCATAGTTCTGACTATGTTCCCTCAGCTGGTACTTCAGGAAACGTGCTCGTCTTTGAGCGTGTCTGGTGACTCAGACGCATCTCCTTAGCATCTGGTGAGTGTAATTGTCATTATTAATCTGCCGTATGCCAATCTGTCTTCAGAGTAGCGGTGAGAGGAAGGGAAGGCGTTGCATGAGGGGGTGTACGTCCCTGTGCCTCGTTCTGCAGAGAGATGTGACTTTTGAGAAGAGGTGAGTGAGAAGCCTGGGCTTGGCTGATGTTCACTTCCCGTCACTGCCTCCAGGACTGCCAGAAATAAGCAGTTAGTGTTGATGGACACTGAGTTGATATTTTTAAATTGCATTTAAGGCATGGCTATATGCAGAATAATGGAAATAAGAGTCTGAAGGGAAGCCGTTCCATGTGGATGAAATATTGTAAGAGTTTGTTTTAACATATGCTGCTGCTTTTGCTGATTTGAACTGCACTGGGAAAATTTTGGTGTGAGCAGTTGCACATGTATGCGGTCTCTTCAGAAACTGCAGTGAGGTTTACTGGATCCCACTGGGTTCTCCTAAAAGCTGTTTAGTTTTCATGTAAGCCTGTCACTCTTACAAAGCCCCTGCATGCTGGTAAACGCGCATATCTATGAGTAGCTCTGCTCACCTGCATACCAGCTTTCATGGCTCTAAAGGAAGAGTTAATTGCTAAAGTGGCTGGAATTGGTGCCCTGCCTGCGTGCGGACATCGTTAGCCAATGCCACCATGTTCCAATTATGTAATGTATCTATTTTTGATGTTGTGGGTGAGTGTGGTGTAAGTTAATATCTTGCATTAGAGTTCAGAGTAGGGATTCGGTGGAACCAGATACAACTTGGCATTATCTCCAGAGCTTTGTGCATTTTTGTTTTTTAAATGCAGTTGAATGAAATTTCCCACAATCAAGTCCATGATTCCCTCTCTGGTTTGTGTAAGGGTTCTGCTTCCCTGTGCTCTGATCACAGGGTGGGCAATACTTTAGTTTTAAAATTATCTTTTTCCCTGAGCCAGGGCTCTCTCTTACAACGCCTCTTCTTATGGGAAGGCTTTAAACACTTTTTCTGCTGTCTTTAGTGCTGTTACTCTGGCTTCCCAGTTCACATAGTCACAGGCTTTTCCTTCATTCTTGTTGCTCATCAAACTTGCCTGCCTGCTTACTGCCTTTTTTCCATCTTTTTTTCAGACCTGATGATTTTTTGTCATTGCCTCCATAAAGCAATTTGTTGCCTTTGGCTTAATAATAAATTGGGGAAATTAATAGTGCGTGATTGAGAGCGTGTACATTAAAATAAGCTGAAGTAGAAATAGGTATTTTTTTATTACTATTAAAAATATCATTTTGTCAGTCCTTTTTGTTTTGAGCAAAGGGCACATTCTACTTTGACCATTTTATCATGTGTGTGCTATTGTAATTTACGTAAATGAATTTTAATTTTAAATACAGTTATAAGCTGTGGGAAGATGTTATTGTCTCTGCACAATGAGCGTGAAGATTTATGCTGTGCATACATCTTGTGCTAGATGAACATTTGTTCCTTGTCTCTGTTGGATAGTATCGTGACGGAGTCTTGAAATCTTCACGTAGGTATTTCTGAAGCTCATTTAAAATAGCATTTGAATGATTCTTCTCTCAGTCCATTCATTTAATGCAAGTATGCCTTTTGGATATTTGACTCAGTTCTGATGACAGTGACAGAAATAACAAAACTTCTTTTAGAAGTGAGACGGGAGCTGCTGTTGACGGCCTCCCAGCTATAAAACACTTCCCGTTTTTGCCAAGGTTTGTGTGTGCGGAAGTCAAGTGCTTGAGCGGTTCCAGTGAAATTGGTCCAACCATGTGCTTAAACTTCTGTTGCTTTGATGGATTGGGACCTTTGTCAGAGGCCTTTTCTGCTATGTTTGTCTGTCTGTTGTCCAAAGGCATCAGTGAGAGAAGCTGGTTCAGCTCCTGCCAGCGTTGTTGCAGTCCTTGGCTACGCTGCCTGTGACCAGAAATCCAAGAGGGTTTTCACGTGGTGAGGTGGAAGCCTTACCCTGGGAGGTGCTAGGTGTGCGCGCTCCTCTGGGGATGAAACCTCAAGTGCAGTACAGACCTGCTCTGCACGTCCCGGGGAGAGGTCAGGGCAGAGTTTTAAATGGAACTACGGCAATTTGGAATGAGGATCTGCTCTCTTCCCACCCTTTGCAATTCTTGCTTTTCCTCCAAGGGGAAAACAACCTGCAAAATGACTGTTTGCAAATTCTGCAAATTCTTTTTCAAGACGATGTGGAGATGGAGTTAAGGTAGTGAAGCATACCGTGTAAGAGAGGACGTTTTGCTGAAGAATTTGGCTTTGGACAGGATGGCCACATGCACCAAAATGAGTAAGAGAACCTTTCCAAACATGTCTGGAGAGCAGAGCTAACGAACTGTAGCAAGGCTGCGTGCTGACTTGCCAAATACAAGCCTCTTGTAAATGCTCTTGTGGGGACAGTTAGCATGCGTGTTGTGGGGCAGGAGAATAACAATTTGACTTGGGGCTGGTGATTATTCTGTTGCAGTGGTTGAATTTCTTTCAACTGTAGTGGTGTTTTGAGTTCTGGGGACAATTACCACCTCTTTCAGATGTCTCTTTATTTCCACAGCTTAGAAATGGCCATCTGGGGCAGATCCACCTGAATAACGTGGCTTGCTTTCAAGCCTACCTATCGAATCCTGGCTATCCAGAATGAGACTTCAGTGCTTCCCTCTCAAGTGAGGGCCTGTTGCTGTGAGCGTGTGCAGAGACAGGCAGAGGGGTGTGAAGGAAAGGTGTGTGCCCATTTTCTGTGCACGCCAAAGAGGGATGGATTATTATTCTTAATTTGTCATCTGCACAAGCTTCGGCCTGGATTATTTAAAGCAGACTGTGTTGGGCAGCTGTTCAATTAATCTTAGTTTGTGTCAGAGTTGTCTAGAGAAGGGGTGGCTTTTCAGCCGCAAGCAGCTCGGCGCGTGAAGCCGGGCAGCGTTTCACGTGCGCGCGGTGGCCGGGCGGCTTTCCCGGTGGCGGATAGACCCGGTCTGCTGGGGGGCGGAGGGTCTGGCGCGGAGCTGCGGGGGCTCTCGCTGTCCCTGTGTGCCTGTCCCGCGCTGCCTGTTTTGCGGGTGAGTGCATGGAAAGCCAAGTGGCTCTGCCGAGGCTGCCATGGCTGAGGAGGGGTGCTGAGTCCTGCTCAGATGTTCTCGTGCGCTAGCCCGCGACGTGGTGTGCTTAGCTGCTAAAACCAGTGGCGGTGGTGGCTTTTAATGTCGCAGCTCTTGGATTCCTGCCAGCTGGAGTCTTTTCCCATTGTCACTGAGAGCAATATACTTACCATAAATGTTTCCTCTTAAAGTAAAAATTAAAAGAGGGAAAAAAAAAAAAAGCACAGGGTTGAGCTGGAGGGCTCCCTGGAGCTGGCTGGCTGCGTGCTGGTCACCTCCCTAGAGCCTTTCCGCTGGGAGCGGAGAGCCCGTGGTCTCCTGCGTAGCTCTGGGCAGGCTCTAGCCGCTGGCCACGCTCGCTGGGCAGTCACCAGTGGGGTGGGCTGGCAGGATGGGCTCAGGACTGGGGCTGGTGGGGAAAAGGAGCCAGAGAGCCAGATCCGGCCGTGCCGCCGAGGCCAGCCAGCTCCGCTCGTGGTCCCAGCGGGCTCGGTGGGCACCGTGTCGCGCTCGCGCCAGCGCTGCTTCATGGCTGGTGACGTAGGGATTGCTGGTCTGCCAAAGGAGGTGGGGGTTTTTCTTTGTGCGTGCTTGGAGATTTTGGTTTTTTGGAGGGTGTGTGGCGGGGACACACAGTGAATAGCGCTCTGTTCTCTGCAACCTGAATTTTCATTGCACGCTCCGGAGGGAAGTGCTGCCAGCTCTGCTTAGTGAGGGAGCAGTGTTATGCAAAGCCATGGTTTTAATTTTTTTTCGACTGATTTGGAAGGATAGGGGACGAGAGAGGAGGACTATAGCTGAAAAAAGGAGAAAACTATACAAATAATCTCCCCCCCCTTTTTTTTTTTTTTGTTTTCACTGTTTTTCTGTTTAAAAAGTAGTTTATTTGTTGTAGGTCTGAGTAATGACTGATTATCTGCAGAGTAAAATTTCTTTTACGTCTTGGAATTAGAAAAGGTCTGGTTTCATGGGGTAGTGTGTTTTGGGATTTTGGTTTTTTTAGTCTTTATTTGAATGAATCAATTCTGCTTCTAAAAATGTATGTGAATGTTTCAATGACATTTGCTTTTTTCTGCATTATCCAGTTGCTACAGTGAGAGTTTTGCGTGCTTTAAGCTTGCACTCTTGCTCTCTCTTTCCACTCCTGCTCTCAATGTTGCCTTTCATGTCTGAGGAATGCTGCAGTCTTGCCTTCTCCCTTTTGGACTGTTAGTAGCTTTCGTGGGAAAGGCATGAATAACGCTTACTGTTAGGTAAATAAAGATGCTGTGTGTTTTTCCGTAGCAACATGCTCACCTGGAGGTGGTGTCACGCCTCTCCAGGGAGTCACCTGAAGGATTTGGTAAATTGATCTACGGGGAAACGTCCTGCTAGGCAGATGTGGTCAGGTTCCTCTGGGGTTCCCGCCGAGGCCTTGCCTGAGGTGGCCTGAGCGCACGTGTATCTGCTCTAAAGTCACCTCAGTCAGGGGAAAGAACTGATCGGTGGTGTGTGAGCTTACTTGTTGTAACTTCAGGTAACTTGACAGGGTGGGGATAACCTGGGCATCCCCAGTTTGACCTTACTTTTCTGGCTGCTTGATAGCTGAGGAAATGGCTCAGCCTTGAAGTCGATGCAGAAATTTTGTTTTGCAGGCTATTTTGTCTTTGAAGGTTCCAGCTGGAGTTTCTGGCCAGCCTCGCCCATCCCTTGGGAAAAACATGAGGTCATTCAGCCTTCACTTGCAAGGGCACTGAGCAGGGTAGAAGGCAGCGGTTATTTTAAGCTTCTACTGACCAAAGCAGGATTTTAGACAATAAAAAAAATACCTGTGTTCTGCTGCCTGTTACCTTCAGCTGTCCCAATTCAAGACTTTATATCATCTGTGTGCAAGTTATCGCGCAGGAGGAAAAAGTTGGACATAGGAGTATGCTGGTGCAGTTCTGTATTTTCAGTAGGTATTTTTAAATCCTTGGGAAAAGCTGGCTGTGACAACTGTGTGAGGTAATAGAGTGTATTGACATGCTTTGTGTTGCGCTGAAACTTCCTGGTAGTGAAAGAAGCACGTGGCATGCTCTCCCTCTCATGCTGAATAGCTGCTGTGGGGTTTTGTGTGTGTTAATAGTCACGTCTTTCCACTTTTGAGGTTTTACTTTCCTCAGACTCCAGGGGTTGCACACTACTTTGCAAAGAAGCCTCGACTGTCCAAGATGAGCTTAAGCAAGAAAAAGCAGCCGGGGTCAGTGGTCAGCCTGCTGCGCTGGGTGGCTAACCTGGTCTGAGCTCCTTCCTTCGCATGAGTTAGGGCTTGTCGTGTGTCTCCTCCATGCCTCCAGTCCTCTTCTGTCTCTGTTTATCTCATCTGCTCTCGTCGTGAGCTTTTTGGAGCAGGGAGTTTCGTTCTGCCGACGTGCAGGGCTTTAATGGGGTAGGGCCCTGGTCTCCTCTGAACCTCCGTGGGTGCTGGCATGACATGAGGAGAGTAACAGTGGTGATGAAAGCGTCCTTAAATGCCTTCTGACACACAGGGAACTCAAATTCCATGTACGCCAAAGGAAAATACTGTAGGCAATTTAATCCATAATGCAGGAAAACGGCAGGGAGTTTTAAAAATCTTGTGATGGAGAGCCACTGGTTCCAGATGTATGGCAGTGTTGGGACTGGGAGAAGTTGTGTGTAGTTTGATTCGTCTGGTTTGTTTGGTTTTTGTTTGTTTGTTTTGGGGGTTTTGTTTAGGTCACCTGCCAATGTCATTTTAGGTTTAGCAGAGTTTTGTTGATCGAGGAGTGGAAGGTAAGGGTAGAGAAGGGAATATTTGCGATTAGCTACTTAAATGATAAACATATATATCATAGTGACTGATCTATCTATCGTAATACGATTTCCATCACTTTGATATATTTGGGTGATGCTGAGGGGAGAGGAAGCTTTCTCTGAAAAATGAATCCAAAGTGCACGTTAATGTTGTTTTCTGTCCTTCCGATCTCCTCCCTGACTGAGTTTAAAGTTTGTGGGGCAAAGTAGCTTTAATGCCATCACTGTCATTCCTTTGCATCTTTAAATGTTACTTGCAGCTGCCATCCTACAGATAAGAACTTGTTTCCTGAGCCAGCAGGACCGCTATTGGAAAATATGACACGTTCCCTTTTTCAGGCACTGGGAGTTCCTCTTTCCCTGCGGGTGAGGTCCAATGTCCCCTGCAAGGTGGTGGTTGTGGTTACGGGCCCCGTTGTGCTTGTGTTTGTGTAGTGCTTTCGGTATGGCAAAGTATTCCATGTAAGAGTTGTCTCTTGGGAAGAGTAGGGGCAAGTACTTAGTGTTAAGAGTGGTCTCCAGAAAAAGAGCAAATACCAAGTCCCTCAGAGGAAAGATGCGCTTTGACTTCGTGGAGGGGGTCCTCTGAAGTCACGCTGAGTGCTGGTGATGCAAGGTGAGGGACCTGCCTGGCTGTCTGGGCTGGGGTGGCTTGTGGTCCCCCATTTCAGTCGCTGGAGACTGTGGGCAGATTTCTTTCTAGTGGCTGTAATTTTGGAAACTCAACCTGTAAAACTTCAAATGTGCCCTCGTGTTTAGAAAGAACTCTGTCCTGTAACAGTCTGAATGCAAAAAGAGAATTTCCGGTTTGGCGCACACAAAACAAATAAAAGCAGCAAGTCCCAGACCTGCGGGCTGAGCTGGGCAGAGCTGGAGGGCGAGCTCTCGGGAGGTCTGCAGTGATGCTGAGATTTGCCATTTTGTATGCATGATGTTAAGCAAATAACTACTCTTCTGCTTGCTGTTTTTTGTGGCTTTTTCCTTGTTTAAGAATGGATGCTTGAACTAAATGTTTACTGAAATGCTGGTTTGCTGGGAGATCTGAATATTTGCCAAAATATAAACATCAGTGACCTTGGGATTTGGAGCCCTCGTTCAAGGAGCCAGGAAGGACAGGGTCTCTGCTGAGATGGTGACTGTGCATAGCGAAGTGTGCAGCAGGCTGGCACTGTCAGAGCTGTTTGGAGCATGAGCTTTAGAATCCTGACTTTTTTTTTTTTTTTTTTTTTTTTTTTTT
>WHYT01015488.1:96694-124071 GCA_009806455.1 Tetrax tetrax | reverse complement strand
TGGTACAGTAGGTCTGTGTGCTGGCGATTGCATAACCGCCGGCGGGGGGCGGCGGTGGGGGTGGGAGCAGAGCGGCGCGGGGGGCACCGGCACTTACGTAACCGCGGCGGCGCCCCGCGGGAGCGCGCAGTGGGGCGCTCCCTCGCGCAGCCTCTGCAGGGAGGTAGCGCGGCGGCGGGGTCGCGCCCCTTCCCCTCCCCGGCGGCGGTGACGGCGCGGGGACTCGCGGCGGGGGCTGAGCGCCGCCGCCCGCGCTGCCGGGGGAAAGGGGGGCTGTGGCGGCCTTATCGCTGCCTCGGTGCGTGGCGTCATCCGACTGTGCCTCTGCAGTGTATAAAAATCAAACCCTCAGCCCGGTCGGGAGCGTTGTGGTCTCAGGGCAATGGCGTGACAGGCAGGAGCCGTGCTCCGGAGGCTCGTACCTGCCAACCGGCCACGCACACGGACAACGCGCCGCTGCATCTCGCGCCTCGGCTTCGAGTCCCGCAAAATCGTAGTATCAGTCATAAAAGCGAGGAAAAAAATAACAGGGGGAAAAGAGCCCGCTGGAGGTGGCCGGGGTCCGTGCTGGGCGGGTTCCCGGTAACCGGTAAGCCTCCTTCTGACCGCTCAGACCTCCGCTCTGGCTGCCGAGAGTGAAGGATTTTGACGGTGTTTCTTACGTCGGCTTCGCCTCTTGCCCTCGCCATTGAAATGCTGCTCGGAAGCAGGGACACGTTTCGGAAAAACTCGCCCGCGCCGCCCCCCGCCCTCTCGGGCCCCTGCCCCGGCCCAAGAAGGGCTGCCTGCCGTCCCCCCGCCCCCCGCCTTCCCCCCGCTTCTCCCTGCGGCGTCATGCGGAGAGCAGAGGTGCGGGGAGAGAGGCTGGTTATAGTTTGACCCTGGTTTAATCTCCGCCTTAGAAAATGACACATGGCCAGAGAGAAATCCAACTCTCCTCTTAAATGTGTTCGAACATAGAGGCGTTTGACTAAGTGTGCCATATGTATCTTTCTCTTTTTTTTTTCTTCAAGGAAAATTTGTCACGTCCTCTCTTTTTTTCCTTCAGAGTGAAATTTATAGAGACAACAGAAAAATTTCTTTATTGAATCCTAGTTTCAGAACATAAATGACTCCTGATCTCATCATTTTAAACACTCTTACAAAAATAGCACAGTCCTTACTAAGGTAGCCCTACTCAGTTACTTTGTCATCCCAAATTTGTATGTCAACAGGCATAGCCCTCTGGAGCAAAGCAAACTTAACAATGCAAATTCAGGCACTAGAAGAGTTCACTGCATACTTTTCGGTTTATCTGTACTCTCAATCTTTTATCGCACTTAACGATACTAGCCCTCCGCAATAAATCTAAGAGCCTTGAATTAATTTGAGTTCAGTCTCTCCCCAGATTATTTATTATGCAAGTCTAATAACCTTTACTTGCATTGGTTTCCCCCTCTTCCCTCCTTGTTTCTAATACCTAGGTTATGGAGCTATGTTAATGGTAACAGACTGTGAGCCCCCTATGACTTGAAAGCAGCCCGAGTCCAAGAGATCAACTGTTACCTCCATCTGGGGACTGCACAGTCAATTTTTTTTGGACATACTTCCGCTTGCCAGAGGATGCAGAACATACAAAGATAGTCAGCATGCTACTAGAAATGTCAGACGTGTGCTCTAGCAATGAGCTTGAACACCTGCTTGCTCAAATACTGGTGGTCTGCTTAAAGGTCTTAGGCACGCTGGAGAACCTATGCAAGGAAGCTGTGTGTGCAGCAGACATTATGTCCTGTATTATGTGTGTAGTCCCCAGGACTTTCCAAACAAGTAAATGCCAAAACTTGAGGCAATTTTTAAAAGTGAAATGTACATGCCATTTTCACCATGGAAAATATCTATGATGAACCTTGAGCATATACTTTTAACAAATATTATATCTAGAAAAAATAAATGCAGCAACTCAGATCTGACTTAATAACTAAGATTCTCGAAATACAGAAATAAGTCTCCAAGGCAATAATATCCTTCCTATGTCGGTGGACAGTCCTGGAAATAATATTCCAGATGGAGTTTAGTTGCCTGTTTGCATGTTTGTCACTAATTATAATCAGCCATAAAACTAGACCTGATCTTTCCCCCAAATTTTTAATAAATATAATTTCTGTATTTCATGTTACTTCTACTCTGGGGAGGTCAGGACAGTTAAAAACTTCTACAGCAAAATCTGTCCTTACTCTTCAAACCTCACAGTGTGTCCTTGGTAAATCCAAGGATAAGGTGAGGTAGAGGGCTGAATGCTGATGTAGCTGAAGGAACACACTCGTAATTTTTCCTGCTCTCCTGAGGTACAGGAAAAAAAAAAAAAAAGCACAGATGAAAGCCATAGCTAGCATCCTGCACAAAGGCAGTCTAAGGCTTCCAGGAAAACTCTTTTAAAAAGATAATCTTTCTGTGATTATCCACCTCTGCTGATTTTCCTACTGGAGCAATGAAGTAGGTCATAAAGATCTTTAACTAAATTCTCAGCTGACTCTAGCATGGTAGGATGTATACTTGCTTTTGGACAGCACAATATTAACTTCAACTCCATTAGAGTCATCGGTATTTATTACTATATTACTTAAACCCTCTTAGTGCTACCTCTGATTTTGATATAATGAGTATTGCTGAGCCTACACTGACTCATAGTATTAGATGGAGGGCCTAGAAAAGGGACATTTGAGAAGTGATTAACAGAAATATAACAGAAGGTAATGTCTGTCGTCGCTAACACTGATTGACTCCTTTGCATTCACTTGTGTCCATGCCTCTTGGGCTTTCTGTAATACAAGCTTTGAGTAATGACCCAGCCTGAAATTTAGAATCAATTGAAGTAGACAGTAAAAGTCCCAGTGCTTCCAAAGAGGAAAGGCTTTAATTCCTCACCTTTATCATCGTCTACATATAGTACAACATAATAATTGAAATAACATGTAGTTTAGAGCAAAATAAGAATAAAATGCTTTTTAAGATTATGATCAATTAAACATATATTTATTATTTTTATATATATGTACACCCACACTGGAATTAACTGAAGATACAGCAACTTCTGCTATAATCTTTGGTTTCCTTGCATTAAATTCTTTATTATTTTATTTAGGAGGTTTACTACATAGCAATGCCATCACAGAAAACCACATTCACCAGACTTTTTATATATTTAATGTGATCTGTGCTCAAAAATGTTTAATACTAACCAAGACCTCCAGGGCTTCCTGCTCAAGATGAGTGGTAGTGAAAGTAAAATAGATGACATTGTGATTTTATAAAGATCAAAGCCAGAAATAAAATACATTAAAGAAAAAAAGCAAGTCATTTGACTACAGTTCAAAGTATTAATCAAAATATTTCCATGCGTCTGGGAACATTTGTGGAAACAGTACTGGAAAAATATTTGTACTGTAATGTACTCTTGCTAAAAGCAAACCCAAGAGAAATAGATGTTCACATTGTAACACAGGCAGATCTAAGTGAGGCAGTGTTTAGTGAAGCTATTCAATGTGAAGAAACACCAAAAACTGCACAATAAGTGTATGGACTAAATAAAGAAAATTTAGATTCATACTTTTTACTGCAGCAGCCAACTTAAGATTCATGGGTCATTCATAACCTTCACATGACACAAAAGGGCAAAATCCAACTCAATGAGTTTTACAATGTTAAATACAAAAGTGGGAAGGTTAGGATGTACAGATATTTTAGATGAGTCCAAAAGCAAACAAAAACATCCTGTTTCTTAGGACATAGATAGCAATTTTGCCCACGGAGCCACTAGCACGTTACTCTACTTAGATTCAGAGACAATTTAGAGAACAGGAAGATCTTCAGGACTGAAGGAAGTATCTAATTTCACCTGAATCTTTTAAACACAAAGAGAAGAAGTATTTTCAAAAAGGTTCTTTTAATTAATGAACACATATGCTGCTAATGCATATAACACTACTGTTACTGAAACACTAACGTAGCACTGCCACTACTGTGCAAAGTAGAACCATGTATAACCATTCATTTTCAAGATTAGACAAAAAAAAAGTCCTTGGAAAGCCCTCAAGAATGTGAAAATGTGCCATTTTATGAAGTGTATAGTATGTATATAGAAAGCGGGAAATGCTATGAATACTCCTGCAAAAGAGAATGAGTCCTAGCTTCCCTTTACATATGACTGAGCAGCAGACATGATGAGTAGGAAGTCTGGAGTGCGTCACATAAAAATACTGGGGAAGGAAAGCAGCAGGCAGCCAGCAGTGAGTGAGAAGGCGGGGCACACCTTACACCCACACACATTTGAAAGGATGGGGGAGGTGACACACAGGTAGGGAGATCAGCAATTTCTCATGGCCAACAGCACATGAGAGAGAAAAGTGACATTGCAATGCCACGGGGAATGGCTGTTTTCAGCCTGTGGTGAAACGAGCTCACGAGGCAGCAGGCTAAGTTTCAGCTTCATGGCACCTTGCTAAGAGGTTGCCCAGGAAGGTTTGAAATGTGTAGTTACTCAGAACCTGCCTCAGTGCTGACATATGACTAATTCCAATTAAATAAGACAGGCCAATAATTTGCAGGATTTCTGATGTAAAATGATTATTTTTTTGAGAAGTTAGACCATTTCTACTAGAGAGGTCTCAAAAGTCTCTCATGTCCAGAGGCTCTCCTTGTCTAAGTGACTGAAGCAATTAATGACAGGTTCTAAACTAAAGCCCTGGTAAATGAAGATTTCTGACCCAGAAGCAAAAAAAAAAAAAAAAAAAAAAAACCCCATCACACAAGCAAGCAAAAAAAAAAAAAAAAAACCAAAAAAACCCCCACAGATTTTCACATTTTCCCTTTAAGACAGTTTTCTGTACACATGGATATAAGCTATCTTCTCTCTAAAACAAAATAAAATTGTCTTGCATAAAAGTTGCCTAAATGAGAGAGTTAACACAAGCCTGATTCAGTTAGTCATCTAAATGAGATTACTCAAAAATTATGATACAAGTCAAAAACTTCACTGCCTGGTCTCCAGCAGAGGTAAGACAAGGGAAAGTCAAAACTCTTAGGCAGAGATGACCTAACACTATTAACCACTGCTTTTCCAGTCATGTACTCTTCTGCTTCATTTGTCATATGCCTAGGTGAGACATGTAAAGAAACCAGTGGGATGGTTTTTTGCAGCCATTTCTTATATACACTTGAGACTTTGTCTTGCCATTTAATCTTTGTTCACATTAGTCATCCCACTGACTGTGATGATTTACATTTGTGAATAATACTTACTTAAGTGACAGCACCAAATCTGTAAGAAATGTACCTCGCTTGGTTTTGAACAAAATGTTTGGAAGTCTAGTATGCTTGACCACTGAAGGCAGAGAGTCACTGAGGACAGACATTTCTCTATGACATTGTGCTTTAAGGAATGATGATGAGAGCAAACATTGCATGATGGATTTTTACAGCAACCATAACAGCTAAGAATAGTAAAATGTATATTAAAATACTGAGCAGTTGGCTCTCCTATGACAGTAATTATCAGTGAGTCATTTGCTGAAGCCACTATGCTTTGCAAAATAGTTGGAAATGTGTTCTACTGAAGTGAAAATTGAGTAGTAAACTTAAAAACATCAAGAGCTATAAAAAGTTTGTCATACAGCAATGATTAGCAGAAAGACAAGAAGAAGCCTTTGTTCTATGCAGTGGATGTCTGTGCTACTGTTTTACGGTTCCTGTACGTTAAAGCTGTGCAAGCACTAAGCAGGCTAATTATAGCCTTGTGACAGAATGGAGTCTTAGACTCTTGCTTTCAAGGAGTCTGGAAAACATCCTTAGCAGGCATCACTGAAAAGCATGCTCCTGGTTGTTCAATAGCTGTTGTTCCATGGACTTCATCATTTAAAGTCAGGCAGATGGCTTAATTCAAACTTTTGGTGCTGAAGTTCTTCGCTCAGCTACATGATAACCTTGAAGGACTAGAAATAGCATTGCCATCATTCCTTTTGACCCTAAACATGCTCAAATGCTGAAAATTTTTCCTTCTCTGCCTGCAGCAGGGAGATGCCTTTCTTGAAAAGGCATCCAACTGGGATCTAGAGATGTGGGAAATGGAAATCTCTTCTACTCTTGTCCAAAGCAGGGCTTTGTCTGGTAGGTCTTTGGAAAAATCTCTACCAACCATTGCTGGTATAAACCCTGGTTGCACTGGTGGCTTCCTAACTCTTGGCCTGCAGAGTTCTAAAACTGGCACCCAGGCAAGTGGGTAGAAAGTGGCCTAATATGCAGAAAAAGAGTTTCAAAGTCACGACTGCAGACACAAAGAGCAAAAGTGAGCTTGTCTTTTATAGCTTAGCCATCAGGACATTCGCCATGGGAGCAGGGTATCTGTGTTTCACTACTTACTTTGAGGACAATTTATGCATTGGGTAGGCTGGACTCAACCCTGATGAACATCCTGTATTACCTGGGATAGACAGATAGTCATCATGGATTTGTGCAAACACGTTGTACTTATTCTCTCCTGAATCACCCTAATTCCCTCATAGAGCACCACATGCAAAAACCCCTATGTATTAGTTAAAAAATACTTATTTAAAAATGGGTATGATGGAGAATTATACAATAATGTATACATAGTTTTATTCATTGTGTTTCATGAAAGAAATATGGCAAATGCAAAAAAAAGGTTTGAATTTAGTAAGAAAGTGGGGTTGTAGAAGATGTAGTCCAGTGAAGCCAGTACGGGTCAGCAGTCTGTCAACAAAGCTATTTCAGAGATATCTTATCTATTAATGCCCGTACGTTTCCTTTAGACAGGAGATGGAAGTCATGTGTCAATCTCTTTTGACTACCATGCTCTTGTTCTTCATGAATAAACACCAATCTCCCAACAATATTTAGTATAAATCCCTTATGTTAGAACAGGTAGACATGGATAAGATATATTGTGAAATTAAACTGGAACTAGAGAAAAGGAAATGTTGATTTAGTGTTCCATGTTACCTGTGTGGTTGCAACACTTAAAGAGTTACATGTTCTCTCCACAAAAATGAACTCATTTATGACTTCAGAGCTGCTGCTAACACAAATCATAGCAACACAGGAAAACATTAAGCTTGACTGTAATTGTGCTTTTACATTGAGCTGTCTGAAACACAGCTCAGTGGTTTCAAAGGTTTGAAATAATGCAGTAAGTTGAGTAACATTTTAAAAAGCCTGCAGTGTTAGTGGCAAGCTAGCTTTACATAGTATTGCTAGCCATCCAGTATTCCAGTGAAATATTTTCATATTAGAACAACTAGAGAAATTATTTGAATTAACTCTAAAAGCTGAGCTGTGGCAGGCCAAGAAGGAATGGGGCAACAAACTAGAGGGATGGAAGTTTTTTCTGCTAGCATCTCACTGTTACTGCTGCACATGGCATAAACCCTTGCAAGACACCCAACGTCTCTTTGGAACATGTTGGAATCTGTCCTTTGTGTTTACTAGTGATGACACATCAATGATGATAAAATTTTCTTGAGATTTGTTAAGTTAACTTCTGAGATGCCTTTCCTCATGTTCAGACAGATGGAGACAACAGACAGGGAGAAGGACAGAGCTGAGGAGAGCTGGTGTTTGCCCATGGGCAAAACCTTATGTAACTGCATGGTTTTGTGTTTGAGGTGTGAAACATCAGCTGTGAACTTCTTACTGAGCAATGAGAGCCATGGTCCAGAATTAGGTCAAAGGGAGCAGGCTTCCACTGCAGGTGATGAGAAGTAAGAAAAGACATGGCAACTAAATATTCCCTCAAATGTCCTCATAAAAAAAATCTGAGGAAAATAAGAGATCAATGAAGCAAGACTTCCTGAGGGTATTTAACAGTGAGTAAACGTGGAAAGAGTAAAACATTGTTTCTTTTTCTAGGCCGAATCCCAAATACTCTCCATGCAATCGGTGAAAATAAGCCTAGAATTTGTCTCCATAATCTCTGTAATTTCTAGGCACATGGCCATGTTTTTAATTTGATTTTTCTTGTGTTTGGCTCAAAACATGTGTGAAAATAAAAATGTTATTTCCTTGGTACAAATAAGTCTTCTCAAAAGTGAGCCTTTTTCCTTTTAAATGGAGGATATCTCTAGAAAGCACAAAACACACCATCTTGAGCTGTACGGTCTTAGGCAGACAGTTTTGATACAAAAGTCAGCTAAGTAGTAGTTGGTGCAGCTGTAGTCCTCCCTAGTGTACCTAAGTAAACTCTGCTTGAGCTAATTAGCTGTAAATGAATGTTGTCAATTCTCAGAAGAACAAGCATGGACAATTCCTTCCAGACTGACATATTATGCTCTAACAGAAAGCTGGTTTAGATTTCTGTCAACAGTTCTCATGGAGATGAACTGGTGTTAGTTTCAGTGGCCGGTAACGGGAATGCAGTAGAATGGTCAAGAACAGTTTTCATCCAAATCCCCAATTTGGCATTTTTGTTTATTGTTCCTTAGATATAATTCTTAGAATAATATCTGTTCCTTCACAGAATAGAAAGAAAGCAATAAAACCTACTGAAAAGAAAGGTTAAAGAAGTGGTTAGCAAGACCATCTTCTCAGCCACATGTTCTCAGACCTCATTCCTACTTCAGGCCATGGATGACCTGCATGCACAATTTGTGAACTGGTTTCCTGGAGAAAACTTGGGATTAAACAGGCTGCAGGTGGTGGCGAGCTGAGTAATTTGAGAACTGCCAGAAGCCCACTACTACCTTCCAGCTTTTGTGAAGATCCTTCATGTTCTCTTCCGTTACAAAAGCGCATTCTTTAAAGGATGAAGGAAACAGTAAGAGGCCCCAAAGTTGCAAATAAAGATAGACTACTACTTCTAGAATGCCTCACGCAATGTATGTCCTATTCCCTTTTAAGCTCCTGAGTTCCTATTGAGAAAAAAAAAAAAAGACAGGTAAGGACAGGTTGGTTGAATTGCCACTAGCACTTGGGATGTTTCCTGGGGCAATTGCAGACCTGTGCAGCGTAGCAGGTGCATGGTGAGTCCTCTGCTGCTAGGAAGAACTTGGTCTACTATCTACGTGCAGTGCAACCACTCTGCAGTACACATCAGTAAGCTAGGCTTGGTACAAACCCACCATATGACCTCCCCAGTGCAGAAAGAAGTTAAAATGAACCTAGAGGGAAAAAAAAGTTTGAAACACTTCTTTACATACACAGATACTTTGATAGATAGGAGTCTTCAGGTAG
The DNA here is from genome assembly GCA_009806455.1 of Tetrax tetrax. Taxonomy (NCBI): domain Eukaryota; kingdom Metazoa; phylum Chordata; class Aves; order Otidiformes; family Otididae; genus Tetrax; species Tetrax tetrax. Next base: position 114,852 of record WHYT01015488.1, on the reverse strand, counting down.
ATGAGCCAATTTAGTGCTCCTCTCCTCAATGGGTATTGCATCTAGAACTGGACCTCTCCCAAAATAGGGTCAGTTGCAGGACTAACCAATGCAAAAGGAAATGCATATTTTGCTGTCCTTCTTGCAGTTTTCTACTTCCTCATCCCTTACTTACCACTCCTGTTATGGAAGTCCAATGTAAACATCTTTCTTGCCCTTCTCAGGGCAGGCAGCCCTGGTCTTGCTTGCCTTTAAGGCTGACAACCAGTCTAACATTGTGATGGACAGTGCTGAAGCACTTTGTTCAACAGGCTGCCCTAGCACTGGGAAGTCTGAAGGCCTGGCATTTTGTCTCCCCAGCAGACTGCTGGGCAGACTGCTAAGGAGCTGGACTGGTGAGCTGACATGAAACCGGGCAGGTTTTTGTCTGAAACCTGCCTTGCAGGCGAGTTTGGAAATATGCCTGTGTTTTGTCAGAAGCTTTGTTAAAATAGACACATTCTCACAAAACTTTCTGATTTTCATTATTCAGCGTTTCAAGGTGGGTATCATGTTCCCCTGGAACATTTGTGACCATCTTTGCTGATGATAAGCTGCACATTTACAGCACACCTCATTACAATGATCCTTCAGTGTTTCTCACTCAAAATGTTCACACTGACAGGAGACTGAGTGTTACCCTACAGGAATCCTAAGCTCCACCGTGTCCCTCATGAATAAGGGCAGAGTTCAACACGGGCAAAGACCCTAGGCCTCGGCCATTTGATGTTAGAGGAATACTTTGCAGGCAGACAGAGAGAAAAAGCCCTTCCCATGCATTAAAGTACCTCACAAATATTCAGAATTATGAATTCTGTTGCTCAAGTTAGTTCATCTCACACAAGCCTGCTCTCAGTTTGCAATTTTAATATAATGAACTATGGGCACTAAACTGCTGAATTAGAATCATAGAATCATAGAATGGTTAGGGTTGGAAGGGACCTTCAAAGGTCATCTAGTCCAACCCCCCTGCAAGAAGCACAGACATCCCCCACTAGATCAGGTTGCTCAGAGCCTCATCCAGCCTGGCCTTGAACGTTTCCAGGGATGGGGCATGCACCACCTCTCTGAGCAACCTGTTCCAGTGCTCTACAACTCTCGTTGTAAAAAATGTTTTTCTAGTATCTAATCTAAACCTACCTCCTTCTAATTTAAACCCATTACCCCTTGTCCTATCACAACAGGCCCTACTGAACAGCCTGTCCCCATCCTTCCTGTAGGCCCCCTTGAGGTACTGGAAGACCGCTATCAGGTCTCCCCGGAGCCTCCTCTTCTCCAGGCTGAACAGCCCCAACTCTCTCAGCCTGTCCTCATAGGAGAGGTGCTCCAGCCCTCTGATCATCTTTGTTGCCCTCCCCTGGACCTTCTCCAGCTGGTCCATGTCCTTCTTATGTTGGGGGCTCCAGAACTGGACACAGTACTCCAGGTAAATTAGGAAAATAAGGACATAGAAAACATTATCGTGTTAAAGAAAAGAAATTCCTGTAATTGTCTGCTTTCCTTTCTCTGCTCTTGCTTCTCTTTACCAGCCCGACTGCCCCCTGCCATGTATCTGGTATACATTTTTAAACCAAATTTTATATGTTTTCATCCTTGTCTTTTTGAGAATAACAACAAGGCTCTGCTTGCTCTGACAAACTGAACCTATTCTCAGGCCTTGTATTTCAAAGCAGGATTTGACACACAGGAAATCGAGAAGAGAATAAGCCTGTCACACTTGTTTTTCTTTTTGTTTTAACTGATTCATTTATTTTCTTTTAAGATATTGTAGGGCATGTAATCATTCTCCTGCACTTTCTTGCATTTGTGACTCATGAGGTAGCCTGGGTCTAAGAGAGGAGCCAAGCTACAAAGTTCACATAGAGATTCTTGTTCTTCCAAGGTCTGAGGAAGTTCACATTTGAGGTTTTGGGTTTGGATCATCTTGAGAATGTACAAGGATTCAGTTCCTAGCTAAGTGATCTGACACATTTCTCCCTCCTTTCCCTTCCACTCTTATTACTTGAGATTTTATTTCACTGATTGTGTCAGCTATGATTGGAAAAATGAATGAAAAAGTCCTCGCTAGTACATTGTCTTTCTGGTGGGGGAGTGGAAGGAAGAAGGAGCAGAAGTCTTCCACTGGATGATAATAATATTTCCACATCTGCAGCATTCTATGGCGAACTAGTTACTGATGTTGCTGCTTACCAACACTATCTGAATGTCTCACAGGTAACATTGATGTCAATGACAAAATCCCTGATGGACTGCAGGACTAAGGATTTTCAGGCTCTTCTTTTTTGGGGTCAGATATCTCTTTTGTAGGGGAGTGAGGAAGCTATTAGAGCTTGGCAATGAAAAGATATGTCTGAAAGGAAATATGACAAAAAGGCTGTCTCAATGTAGACTTTTTCTTGTTTCTGAAGACTGTCAGTCTCAAGGCTTCCTTATCTTCTCTACTGAGATAACTTAACAGAGAGCATTTTATTCCTCATTCCCAAGGGCTTATCTTGAACTTTGAGATCGGTATTGTCTACAGGAGCACAGCTATATCAATGCCTGGGCTGATTTTGATACTACTGTGAGACACAGTGGAAGAAGATACCCCAGCCCTGCTCCAATGCTTTCTGTCCAATGAGAGTGGGAGAGCATCAAGTGTACCTTTTCCCTCCTGAATTGCCCTTAATTTTTAAGTTATACAGACATTTATACCATCTCACGATATCCATGTGAGTGTCACAGACTTAGTGCACACCTTTACATCTCCGACTAATTTAAACATGACCACATGTAAAGCATTAACCTGTTTACAGGAAATCAGGCTTTGGGTAAACACCAGCTGGTGTGAGCTGAGATCAGACAGGAGGGCTACTCTGAAAAGGTTCATCTGAAAGACACACAGGTCTCTTAATCAAAACGGTGACAGATCCTGGTATTTACATACCATGCAAGGACCCCTAAATACCCTCTTCCAAGTTCAGTGTGCTAAAACAATATATATATACTTTTATATATATATACAAACTCCACTGGTTCTAGCCACCATTTGGCTTGTAGCAAACTTACAAAGTAGTTAATAGCAATACAGAGGAACTTTGAATGTACACAGCCTGCTTAGGTTAAGTGTATTTTCTTCCAACTTAACTACTATGCCCATGAGCAGTATTCTAGAGCCAGTTCAGGGGGAGGACACTGATGTAATGGCATGCATGATTCAGGACCCCCCTGCAATGATAAAATTCATTTTTATATACTGCTGTGACAACTGTAGTGGGGGAAAGCAGCATGAGATGACAGAGTTGAGCCTGGAAATTTAAAAAAGGTTTGTAGAAAATTTTGTTTCGCAATAGCACATTATTGCAGTGTACCACGCACCATCTCCACAACAAGGAGCATGTTAGTAATTTTGACCTTCGCACCACAAGCTGCTTAATATTTCTAGATGTCTGTGTTTCTTAAACATAGCCATATTGCTGATTGTGATTTCCTGTGAATTATGTGTAATTAATGTTAGTACTGCAGCAAGATTAGATGCACAGAACTGTTGAAGCTGTTTAAAATAGTGACAGCGAAGCAAGTAACTCCTACTCTCCTCCATAGACTAAGTTCCCTAGTTTTAAAGACAAATATGACATGCAGCCGTCAGAAAGGTCTTCAAACTAGAGGTAAGTTTAAATAAATAAATTGGATTTTTCTCTACCATTTTCTGTGTTCATAAAAATGAAATTGCCATAGTATGAACAGCAGGGGGAAAATAAGCAGTGAAAGAAAATCACCATTAAAGCACTAATCTTGAAGCTGACAGATGTATTTTCATAGTGTTATTTGAGTTCCAAAGATAGCTCTGAAAAAGAAGGTCAGCCTGGAACTGGGGCATTAAAAAAATGTTGGTTCAAGACAGGAAAGGTCACAACTGTTTGCACAGTGTTCTACTTTCTCCATTTAGAAAAAAATACAGTTAAGGAGAGATGATGATTCAGAGCTGGAGGAAAAAAAGCAACGTGTGTGATTGGTGAGCACACTCGCCCCATCTATGAAATCATCTACATGCATGGCTAGATGAACATCTGCTGCATAAAGTCAGCACTGGTTTCAGTATGCCACAAAACGATTTGGCTTTCACTTATTTTCTCAGGAATGGTACAGGAAGAATGTATGCTATACCCGAGTAGCTAATAATGTAGCATTTAATAACACCAGTGAGCAAGCAATGCTAATAAAATTTGGTATCTTTGTCTCAAATGTGTTGTTAATCCAACGTGATTCAGAAATACATGAACGGGGGTGGGAAAGTAATCAAGCATACTTGTTTACGCTGTTTCCTCTGTTCTTCATCAGGAAAACTAAATGCCAGCATGTGATCAGCTCTGACTCCAGCACACAGTGCATTTGCAATGACTGTTTTAATGGACTGCTTGAACTGATGGCAGAATGAGAAAGATCATCCAATAAATTCAGCATATACATACAATATAAATCTGGCATGTGTTTATCAGTGATTAAGTATGACAGAGAGTAGTAGCTTATCCAGGAAATTCCATATGCTACATGGGCCAGATCCTCAGCTGGTATAAACCAGTTTAGCATCGGTGAGGTACTAGCAGTACAGTAGGGACAATCATAGCTGCCAAGTTTGCTGCTGCACCATGTGTGATATCCTCTGCCAATTATTTAACAAGCTTATTAAGTATTTGCATCTAATTTGCATATAACCAACTTGCTTTTTGAAAGCCTGCACTGCTGCTGTGGAGGTGGAAAGCGGCTTTGCTGAACAAAACTGTCAGCTTAACTACTCAGCAGTCACCATTGGAGGTTTTCATAGCCACTCATGTTTCTGTAGTCCATTGCTGTGACCTGTACTGTGTCTTCTAGTAACTAAAAACAATGGCAAGATCAAGAACTTGTGTCTAGGGGCTGCAACTGAGAGTCTTTGACTCTTTTCTATCCTGCTCCCTGCTCAGAGATGCTTTCGTATTTGGGCTGACTGCAGGAAGCTAAATTCAGGAGAGTTCTTTTCAATCCATAGATCTTATCATTTGAGATAAGAGATCATGCACATTAAAATGTAGACTTATAAACTGCTATGCATCGTCCAACCAGCACAAGGATAAAGACCTATCCTGCATCATGAGCTTGGCTCCTTACTCTGAGAAGCAGCATGGCAAAGTAGGGGACAATGAAGCCTGCAATGCTTGAGAAATAACTCTGTAATTTGATTGTAAAATAGATGGACAGTTGATGATTTGGAGCAGAATCCATTGATTTGCAAGATCATAAAGTACCCAGGAACACAAGAGGTTGTCTTTAAGAGCTGTGAGCATCTTGGCTTATGTTTCATTACACTTTCTCCTTATGTTACAGAAAGTATGAGAAAAGCCCTCTGTCAGCAAAAAGTGAGTGACTGAGTACTGCTTGCAGAAGAGCTAAGACACAGCAGTAAAACGTGAAGGTCATAGAGGGCCCACAACCCTACCAGGCTTTGATATACTCCTCGGTGAGCAAGGGCACCGTGATCTTTCCTAGATGAGAAGCTTGTCTGGGAGGATATCAGAGTGGTGATAACATCCCAGTATGAGTGGCTGCAGCCATTGTGAACTGATTGTCATACAACACACTCTCTGGAATAACAAACTAAAACAAGATGAATGTGGCAGAGGTTTTCTTCAGCCGGTGCTGAGACTGCCTGCTGCCTCAGTTTCTCCCTTTGAAGCTCTCTAGAAGTATCCCACAAAGCCTCGATCTCAGGCAGTGTTCCTCCTTGTCATCTCATTCAATCCTTTTTCCTTTGCTGTGTTAATTTTCACTGTGTCCCTTCTTCTGGCTCTTCATGCATTCTAAAGGCCAATATCAATACATTTTGGCACTTGCTATGCAAATACATGCCCGGGATACATTCAGCATGGCATTAGCAATTCCAGCTCCAGCACTGCCATTAGATCACTCAGTGCAGACATCCAATTACAATCCAATCTTAACGCAAAGCTCTGAACCAGTTACTTCATTATACCTACTCTATAGTATTCCCAGGCCAAGATCATACTAGCAATAGTTAAGACAGAAAGCATAGATTAAAAATACAGACAAAATAAGCATCAAAAGAATATTGCAATTATCCCCAAAACAAATATTAGAAACCCCTGAGATTCAAAGTCCAATCTATGCTAACCACCTCAACTGTGACAGGTAGTGACAGCCCACAACAAACCAGCAAGTTAGCTTTGTAACGCCAACAGCTGCAATAAGATGAAATATTTCTAGGGGTTTAAATTAATTCTTTCTTCCTCATATACTTTCTTTATGGTGAGCCATATGAACAGTCAATACATCTAGTTTTGTTCAGCAGCGAATGTGGTATGGCTTTCTTCTAAAATAGAGTGGAAAATACAGCAAAAAAAAAGTTATTATGTTGGACTTACAAGCAGTTTTGAATAAAAATCTGTCTTAATGCTAAGACTCCAAAGAAGTTTAGTATTAGCTGTGATATAAATCAGTTCACCTGCTTTTGTAATGTATATTTCGTTTTGCATTCACAGTTCATTATGGTAAAATAACAGACATCGTTAGCATGTAATTACATCTTCAACTGCCAACAGTGTAAACAGTGTGTCCTTTAAAAACAGTTACTGGCATATAACTAATTAATGAAATTATTCAGGGGTTTTGCCCACATACCAGCAATATTCATTACAGAACAGTTTACATTCAGGTTTAACCAGTTTGGAGCCCTGCTGCCTTTCCACATTATTTTCCATGATAATGCTTTTATCTTATTTAAGAAAACTACATTTTAAGGGGGAAAAAGCTATGGTACAAATTAAGGTCAGGAATAAACAACACTGAGGGCAAAGTATCTTGGCATCATGAAGCCATGTGCAGGTTGCAAGGGAAGAGGCTGTAGCCCACCAGGTTACAAGCAGAAAGGGTGACAGCAGCTGCCTGGGGAGGTCGGGGGCTAGGCAAGCACACATACTTTGCAACATGCTTTGAGAAGTTGCATATAATCTCCCTTCTGGGTCCTGTTGGGAAGGGAAACATCAGCTGAAAGAAACCAGGAGCTTCCCCATAACCTGGCACTCAGGGGAGTCCTTGGCTGGAAAAGGACCCTGTTCCTGTGTGTATTGCTCTGCCCTTTCTCTCTCCTTCTGAGTGCAGACTGGCAATTTTTAATCCTTTAACATGCAAGCCCCAGCAAAGTGAGCTGAGGTTATGCCGCTGGCCCTAGAACTGAATTTTCTTTGTTTGCATCGGTTTAAGCAAATTCCTCTTAATCACTTAATGTAATTTAAACATATACTTGTGGGCCTCATGGGTGTAAACAGGTAGGTACAGCACCAGAAGTTTTCACGGAACTGCTTTTGCTTACACTGAAGGCTGAATTTGGTCCAGTATTTTTGCACAGAAAAGCAATGTGTAATGTTACTGCACTACATTTTCTCTGGCACTCTCTCGCTGCTGTTGGCACAGACACAACTCTTTGATATTGAGTAGGTGAGTGATTTTTCTTGCCAGCTTTCTCTCTGTAACTTTGACTTCCAGTAGTATTTACTAGCTGCCATCGGTATGACAGCTTTTAAGTTTCATTTCAGTCATAGGCCAGCCATTAAAACAAAGCTAGGGGTGGTGCCTGTCCTGACAAGTCATGATATTCTGTGGTAATGCGCTTGTGCATCATCTTACAATGACGGTATGTGCCATGAGGAAGAAAAGAAAGGAGGAGTAGACTTATGTCTGTACTTAGCAGAAAGCATAAACATCCATTTCTGTCTCCATTCCTGTGAACAAAATCCATCCACAGCTCTCTGGAAAAGAACAAACTGCAACACTGTGAAATAGTCAATAAAATTAGTTGGGGAAGGCTGTTTTTTGGGATGGGAAAAGAAAAAGGTGAACAGTGATGGAATACCAAATTTTACTTCCTACAACTTAAATATTTTAAGATGTTAAAGCAGGATAGTTTCATACTGATAACTACCTATAAGCCACAGGAACCAGCTTGTACTTTAAATGCAGCTTGTCAACTGCAATGTATTTTCTGTCAAAACATCAACAAATGTGGCTCAGCCTGTAGGGCTGACTGTACAAATTGTACGTAATTTATTGTCTCCCTTCTTCCCTATACTGACGTATTAGTCTCCTGATTTACAACAGAGTACTGCAAATACAATGTCTCCTTGAGTGCTTAGTAATAGAAATAATGTTCTAATAGTAATAGAAATAATGTTCTAATAGTATTAGAAATAATATTCTAATCAAAACATGGAAGCTGAATTAGAAAGGTGCAGTGTTTCCCACCTATGGAGAAGAGTGTCCCTCACCAATGGGAAGTGGTAGGTGCAGGAGAAACAGGGAGGATATTTGGCTCCACATGTACACATGCTTTGCTCTGTGTGCAGTTTCACACCACAGCCAGCTGAATGCAGCTGTGAGATTTGTTCAAAGGACTTTGTGCTCCTCATCCTCCCTCACCCATTTGTTCACTTGCTTCTGCTCATATCCCATCTCACTCTCAGGAGCTGCAGGGCTAGCCAGTGAGCAGCTCAGACAAATGGTGGATTAGCCCCTGTGTTGGTTCAGTGAACTGATCCAATGCACCCTTTGACAGAAAGATCACGGGATCTGATGTACTTCTTATACCTGCATGTGTGCCAGAGCTGCAGCCACCGCTGGCTCCACCTCAGGGACCTGACAGATACAGCACCTTGCAATCCTGTTCCACTCTAGGCAGTAGCACAGCTCAGCTGGCACCTCACAAAGTGCTTTGTAGATTGTGGAGCAACAGAAATACTACTAGGTGTTGTGGTTCTGAAATGTAACTTTCACGTTCTCAACAGTAGCGCAAAGGCACTTGGGCTCACCTACCCCGGTGAACCCAGACTGAAAAGCAGTGGCAGGGCACAGTAAGCAGCCATGGGACAGCTGCAGTCACCCCAAACCTTACCTAAAACCAAAGAGCTGACTTGCATCTGTGGGACTGACAATCAAGCACCTCTGCTAAATTAAGTTAAACAAAGACAGCTAATTTTGTAATTTAAAGTGACAGTGTTGATGTTACACCTAGCATGGCTTTTCTTTGAATGCTGCCCGTTGGCCTGCCCTACTTTCTGATGGTTATGGGGATGCCGTAATGAAAGGGATGCAAATATTTCATAATACTAGTACATCTTCATAAAGGCACTGTTTCTGAAAATTGCCGATCATCACTCGGGTCTTGTTATTATAAGCGGCACTTGGGGCTGGCAGCCCAAGGAATGCCACTGCTGCTTCTGCTCCTTCACATGACTTGTTTGTCCTGTATCCTCCATGTCCAGAATGTTCTTCACCGGTTGGATTGTAATTTCATATGAATTGTAAGCAGCACTGTGTACCTGGAAATGTCTGTGGAGATACATGATTATGCATGCAATGTGCCCAAGATTAGAGCTTGGCCCAGCACCAGGAGTTAGGAAACCAGACCCTACCCAGGAGTTAAGAAACTTGCTTACATTTGTTAGGTACTATTTTAAACATAAGAACAAAGAGCAAAACACTCTGCACTGATCCTTCCTGATGTGGAAAGTCAGACTAAGACACCTATTTATGTTTCATAGTGTTGAGGAATATCTATTACTTCAGGACAACAGTCACACTGAGCCTGTTGTGTAATAGGGATTTACAAGAACTGCAAACTTACCTTCTTAGGTACTAAATTAACTTAATCCTCCCCATGTTTACTACACAAAGTTCATTTTAGCGCTCAGATAGTTTGTGACACTGTTTGTCCAATACTTGCTTCACACCCTTCAGCAAGTGGCCAAAGTTGGGCTCTTACAGTGACAATTAGTTGCATACGTAAGTGACCTTATTTTTGAAATGTGCTGAACATCCGTCAGTTCCCATGACTCCAATGAGAGCTGCTGGCTGCTCAGTTTTGGAAATCAGACCGTTTCTTTGAAAGCCTAAGTATGGGCTTGGGGGTGCTGGCTCTAGCCACCCCAGTTTTCAGATTATGCTCATACTGTTTCTGCAGCAATGACAACTCCAAATTAAGGTGGGCAGAGTTAGAAGTCATTTTAGAAAAGTAACTTGACTGCTCTTTGAAAATCTGTCTGGTCTGCTGACATAGTTAACAAATTTGTATATTATTTACAGATAATCGTCTATAAGATAAAACAAGAGTGCATATGTACTTCGTCCTTTGGTATTCGTCATTCTGGTTGTACTTGGAGAAAATCTGCAGAACACCAGAAACTGATTTTGACAAACTATCCATTTAGGATACATTCCAGTTGCCTATCACAAAACACAATGTACTTTACCATGGGTAAAGACTTGGATTTCCTTTCATAACAAAGAAAGGAGATCAATTATAAATAAAAGGACTAGCAAGCAGTGGTCATTGTTGAAACTTGTTCTCAGGTTGCTCTGCCAGACTTCCTTCCCTCTGTCCCCTCCTCCTTTCCCTCCATGGGGAAAAATGCTCGGGATGACAGGTAGCAACAGGCTTCAGAAACATTCTGACAGTTATAAAAATTTTTGTGTTCCCCTTCAAACTTCAGTTGGTCTGAAGGAAGCTCTTGTTTGCCATCAATAACATTTAATAGTCCTCTAACAGTCAGACTAGCCAGCATTGAAAGTGTGCAGCACAACCGGAGTTTGCTCAGGTTCCTTGTAGCACTGGTGTGTATCAGATAAGCTCTGAAGTTTATTAAAGATACTTGTAACTCTTTTCCTTTAGGAAACCTTTTCTAAGTATCTCTTGACTTCTCAGCCACTCTGCTATCTCTCTCACCACTCTGTTTAGTGTGCCTCCATGCTACACTAGAAATGTGAAGATGAGGTTGTGAGCCAATGCAAGTTGTCTGAACAGTGATGGAGAAGTGCTCTTGCTAGAGCACCTGGCTTAAGCTTCTGTATTTGGGCCCCCAAAACAGGTATACTTGACAGGTTTGATGTTAAATGAATTACTAATACTGGCTTTCAGCAAATTTCCTGTAAGACTTTCACATTGATTTATTCTCCTGGCAAGATTTTTCTAACATCTGAAAACATATTTAGATATTATCACTAACTTATGTAACACTTACAGAGAGCATGGCAAATAGCATGGAAAGGGATCTAATTTTCATCTGTATAGCTGATAGAATCGCGTAACTATATGTTTGCCCATGGCCTGTTTGCATGCTGATTCCTGTCCCCGTAATTTTAATGTAATTATGTAGAATCTTCACCATGACTCACATAGGGAACTTCAAAGACAATGAAGTTCATTCATTTGTGTGCTATGTATTTCCCAGATTTAAACAGGAAAGCTATCATCATAGCATCCCCCAAGGGGAACGCAAGTGATAACAGTTGCCTTGCCTTTCCTTGTAAGTACTGCTCAGAGTATTAAGTAACTTTCTCATGGACATTCCAGAAAGGATAACGTATAACCTACACCTTCACGGAAGGTAAAGAAATCTCAGCTCACCTCCTGTAATGGATCTCTGCTGAATAAAGACAATTCATTCTTAAACATGTTTACTTTGAGGTGACAGGGGCATTTGATAGGCTGTAATAGCAATTTCATACAAATATCCATTTGCTCAGGAGAGCTTTCCCTGCACTACTGGAGGTAATGATGCTTGTAACACTATTTCTCTCTCTCTTCTGTTTTTGTTCCCCCTAAATGTCTAAATACTGATTCCTCATCTTCTGGACAGTGTTTCTTCTAAATAAATAGAAGAATGAATAGTACTCTGGGGCTGGCTGGCATTGTTTTTTTTTTATTTGAGAAAAACCCTATCATTCAGGTTTTTGATCCTCTGGATGAAGAGGCCTGGACATATTGCAGAAGAATATGGGCTGCCCAGAAGCTCTGTTGCAAGAAGTTCAAAGGAAACTCTGGCTGTATGCTCTGGAAAAAGGAAATAATTTTGTTGCACTGCTAAGAGGATCTTACTATTCAGAACAGGAGAATTTATATTTTGGTTTTTTTTTTTTCTTTTGACCCCTGTCCCATCAGTGCACTGAAGAGTTACATTTAGAATTTGTATGTACAATATATTGTTTCTCATCACTAATGGGGAGAGGGATTTTTATTTTTTAATCAGAAAAAAAGAGAGAATGGTGACTTTCATAATACATCAAGAAATCGAGTTGCAGATTCATAATATCCCAGTGGTGCTACACATATGCCTATAACTCATCAATAGGCAGGTGGCAAATTTTAGAGACTGAGCTGCTGACAAGGAGTTGAAGGGGCACTTTCACTCCCTGAACTACCCTCACCTCTTTCTCATCTGTCCCTGCCTCCACCCGGGATCCCACTGAAGTTTTGTGGGTTCAAAGGAGGCCATATCTGGTGCTATGGTGCAATAATCATGTGATCAAGAGGCACTGGGGGCAAATATGGGCTATACTTGTGTACAATAAAGATCTTGTCTCAGCTTTGATTGGAGGCCTTGAAACCATATTAATGGTAAAATTATTGCTTCTCCAACTCCTGCACAGATCAATGTACTTAACTTTAATAAACATATTAATTAAATATATTTCCAGTTACTTAATGTTTAGAAATAACAAGGTCAACTCAACTTATCCCAATAAAACCTTTCTGTCAAACGTTTGGCATATGTTTTCTCTGTAGATTATACCTCTATTACCTACAGAAAGGCCATCTTAATACTGTTCTTCTAAAAAAACTACAAAGTCAAGCATTCAGGATTTAGGAAATCCCAGCATTAAGGCTCACTGCACAACCTTAATTTAACTTCTGTTGTACATATGTATTGTCATCATCTAGAGTAATAGGGGTTTCTTCTCACAAGACCTCTGCCTCATTCAGTTACATGGGAAGAATAGTGCCTTGTATGTTTTTAATATTTTATCCTCTCCTTGTTCAATCCACTGTTGCCTAATGTGTTATTCATTGAACTATTCAAGCCTGCTCTGAAAAAAAGAATATAAAATTTCCTCAAGAGCTTTCTGTGGTGCTTACCATAAGACTGCTGGAATGATACACAAATGTTAATGAATCTTTTCACAGATTGAGAAGAGAGGTAGAGATACTCAAAGATAGTAAGCAATTTCAAATGTCTGCAACCTGTTTCTTATGATTATTTAGCATTGTATTTTCAAAGCTCAGCTTCCACTAACTACAGCTGCAGCTGTGAACATTCAGCATTACTGCAACATGGTCCTACAGGCTCAGGTCAGAAAACCAGGAAATACGGGGAAATAAAATAGTGGCTGGCCTGGGAAGTCACCTAGAAGTCACCTAGTTAGGGCTCCCTCCTGCAAAAAGCCAGGTTTACAAAACTGGTCTGAACTAGCCCTAAATTGAATCTCTCATAATAATGATTCCAGTCTGGGCTTAAGAAAAGTTTTGTTAAAACTGCAATGTGTACATGAGTGTCTTGATTTTGATAGACTGGCATTTTGTGAACAAAAATTCTCAAACAGCTTCAGTTGCAGCAAAGACACACCAGGAAACCAAATTAAGGTTGCCCTAGCAACATTATTTTTTTTGGTATTTCTTAGCTTTTTGAGTGCATCCTTAATAATAATTTTTCACCAGTATGTGTGTGCAGTCTAGTTCCATATCAGCAAATGCAGACATGTTCATACTTACATCTGCACATAGACATAGATGTGCTTGCCATGGTACCACAGTAGACTTGGCCATAGACTATCAGTATTCTTACTTTCATTCATATACTATGATAAAGCAAGATACAAATAGTAAATAAACAAGCAGATAATCTGCTACATCTGACATTATTTATTTTAAACAGTGACATGAATCTAACTCAAGCTTTAGCTTACACTGGAGGATCTGATTGTTGGTGATTTCACAGCTATAAGCAAGTATACAAAAACAATAAAGATATTTCCAAAATATTTCTGTATTCATTGTTGTTGCTCTATTATTTACATATCTAGACATGTTTCTAACTCATTCAGGAAGCATATTAAGGGAGGGGTTAGGAGATGAGGAGGACTTTGTAATGGGAATAGGCTACACTTTTACCATAGATGTTATTCAGAAAGAATTTTAATAAACCAACCAATTGTATTACATTAGTGCATCCTCTTAAATCCCATGGAGATTTTCCTAAACAGAGCTAAGCCATTTGCTTCAAACATCTTATCTATTTCTGTCACTACACAAATCCTCTAAATATTTCAGTCACTGCAAGGCCAACTGAAATGGTAAATTACCTCGTATACTGAAGGGAAGACTGTTGAATAGTGCTAGGTTGGGATCCTGCTGAAAATGAGGCTGCTGATTGAACACAACTGCAGGAAAATCAGAATTATAAGCAGTATCTGTAAGACTTCCTGTTGCCTATTGGTAACATCCATTTATACTTTTCCTTGCTTTTGTTTTGTCTCATGAGACGTTCTGCTATTTTCCTAAGCTCATGTTGAAAGAGAACTGACAATGGATGGCCTCACCTATTATTCTTTGTAATTGAAGTGTTTGCAGACAGGTCACCAGAGGCTACTGCAGCTTTTGGAAAAGCTGATGATAATACAATGAAAGCATTTTTGAAACCTAAGGCTGCCACTTCTGTACTTTTACTTCTCCATTTTACAGTGTCAAATACTTTTCTTAGTGCCCTTTAGCTAATTCTGGAAACAGAGACTTTTATTAGATAGATGGTTTAACATGGGAATAAACCTGGTGGCACCAGGGAACAAACCCATATGGCTCAGATAAGGTTCAAATTCACTTACAAATTTATTCATAAAATTCTACAATAAAAGACAAATACAAAGAACAATTATCTTCTGCCACTACATGAATTATCTTTCTAACAAAATCACCAGAGCATTAGTTGTGATCCCAGGAACTGACAATTCATAATGATGGCATCAGCCTACAAAGGGAAAGCAGAAAGAAATGCGTAGAAAGGATCATTATCCTCCCTTATTCCCTCAGATTATCATTTGTAGTTTGCAGTACCATTGCGCTTGTGACACAGATTCAGTTATAAGCTTCACCACTGGCTTTATTTAAGGTGTCCTTATTGGGAAAAGACATAAGGATTCTATTTTCAGCAAAATCCCGACTTTTGTGGCTTTTCCACAACCTTTATAGGCTATTCTGAAGTTTAAGGGCAAGTTGGGAAGCAAATGACATCTTTACTAATGGAAAGGAGACGCCAGAACATATACCTGTGAGTCTCATCTGCTTTTAAAGCACATCGTTGTACTTTTAAAGCATATTATTAAATATAGAAAGGACGATTCAGCCACAAAAGGCTGTTTGATCTTTCAAAATTTGACATTATTTACACAAGTAAATGCTTGCTGGCAACTCCAGTATAAAATGGGCTCTGCTCTCACATCGCGTAGGACATCTTCAGGAAAAGGCTGGGCGCACACCTTGCTGTATGTCAGCAGACACACATCACTAGTGCAACCCCATCCCAAAGCCTTGGAGGAAGATCCAATGCTCTGGACTCTTCAGAAATCAAAATCACCTTGATTCCACTCTAGTTCTGGCATGGACATCTTTTGCCCCTGACGACCTTTGGGACAACTCCAAGACACAGCGGCACCTGTATCACTTTAAACACATCCTGCTCCCCTTCTCATTTCTCTATCCTGCTCTGTGCCCCACCAGCGCTCGCTCTGCTTCTTGATAATGCAGGGAATTTGGGGTCTTCCCTCCATGTAAGGGTAGCAACTGCTCCTGACCCAAACAGCCCTGCACTGGACTTGCTGCAATGCTCCTCCTCAGGGCAAATGTGTGCCTCAGGGCTGTTTTGCTTGCTCCTGTTATAACACAATTGCTCACTGTTTGCCAGGGACTGGGCCCAAGACCTTGAAGTGTTGCGATCCTGCTGTCAAATACCCCCAACAGCCACCCCATCTTTGTTTTCATTGATGTCTAGTACTTTAAAGCATTAAGCCTGCCCAGGTATGATTGGATGTCAAGTGAGATGACCGTGTGACAGTGCTGTCGCAGAGGAAAATTAACAGTATATTTCCATTTTGAGAGGACTCAGTTGCTCATTTGGGACTGGAATCTCATTGAGTTGTGACTTGTACTGTTTGCACCTTAAGAGCAAGCAGCATGGACAAGATGCCTGGTTGAACACGTGTGTCTGCTTGGCATCCAGATTTTAAGATACAGTTATGGCTGAACTAGCAGAAATGAATATTTTCCTGTGAACTGACTGTGGTGCATGGATTAAAAAAATTCCATGTTGGGCTTTTTAAAGAGGCTGCTGTATTTACATCCCTCCAAGAAGGAAGTTTAAAAAAATAAAAATCGTCTCTCTCATCAAAATGTAGTTATATGGGTTGGGCACCCATATAACTGACCTTCCTTAAAGAGGTCAGAGGGGTGAAATCCCAGTATCCTCTGCCTTCCCTGTGGAAAGAGGCCACAGTGTATTTCTGCTGAGCAGCACTCTGAGTGTTTATACTTTTATTGTGAAATTTCTTTCTTTTTCTTCTTTAAACAATTTACGACATTTTCTGTAAGCAAGGTCAGCAGCAGTATATTCAGACCAATTCAGCCAGAGGTTCACATACACCTCTGTATAAAAGTTTTTCAATTGGCAGTTTTGAACCAAACTCAAAGAGGAAGGTCTAACCCCAAATTTGGTTTTGTTCGGTTTACAACCCTTTGGAAAGCAGTGGCAGCCTGTCCTCAAGTGGAACCTGAGTAAAAGATAAGGATGAGGAAAGAATGTAATTTCCACATGCGTGCACCTGCATGCATGCATGCGTACACTGTGTTTTACAGACAAGTGGCTCCAACTGCAGCAGCCCAGGTACAGCACCCAAGAACTACTCTCTGTGTAGGTTGAGAGAAGTAAAGAGGCAGGTTTGGTTTTGCAAAGAGTGCATGCTTTCCTAGCGAGTAGAGGGTTGCCCAGTGACATTCATTATCCTTCTGCCACAACCGGATTCTGTAGCCTTCCTGCCATGGGGCTCTTCTCAATGCTGTAGCTGAGCCACAAGCCTGGAAAGCAATGCTGTAACTGTTAGAAAAGGCAAGAGCATTGTTGCCAGGTACTGCGCAAAGCTACTTCAATGCACTATAGAAAATATTGGTGTTTGTTTGAAAGAAAAAGCACAATGTACCTGTATGTAAAGAGCTAATTGAAGTCAGCAATAAAAGAAGGATCTGTGAAGTATTTACAGAACTCCTCCAGCTAGAGTATATAGTTTCTTTGAATTTAGTATCTTAATTGCATCCATCATTTCTCTGGGCACAAAATGAAAATGGAAGATTACCATATCCCCTAGTGTGCAGGCTGCCATCAGCTCTGAGTCAGTGCCTTCTACCTCTTCATCTAACCCCTAGTACAGAATAGTTCTTAGACATGGGCGAAATGAAGAAAGATGTTATTAATAGTTGAAGCTGTCCACTAGTTTCCCTCCTCTTGGCAGAGGCTACAGCAGTAACGATCAGATCAGTGCCAGCCTTCCTATATCGTGATTTGTGCAATCAAAATCCCCAAAGGTTTGGTGCAATCTACAAAAATCCTGGAAGGCTGCATTTGGACTACTGATTTTTGATGTTGCCAATTTCTGATGTTGCCGTTGGCTAATAAGTTTTAAAATTAAAGCATTCAGTTTAGGTTTTATTCCAATAGGATCGTTAGAAGTTAATACAACTTCTCCCAGTATGGGCTGTGCAAACACTAGAACTAAAACTCAATCTGAATAGTTTTCATTCTAGTGCCACCTTCTCATTAAAGATTTCAAACTATTTTGCATAGTACTAAAGAAATAATGAAGACTCACAACACTTCTCTGAGCTCAGTAGGATTCACTCGTACTTTTCCTGATGCTTCCTTTCCTCATTAAGAGGACACCACAGTTATAAGTAATTTGCTCCAATTTTGCTGTCCAGAACAGTGGAATGTTATCTATGAAAAATCATTGCCTAAAATGGCAATAGAGCCTTATGCTTGGGATACCATAACTCATGCTTGCTTGTTCATTAATTCAGTTTAACTTATTCCTGATAATTACCACCTCCACAGAGGTTCTAAACTACAGACTTGTAGGACTAGGTATGACTCCAACTCAGTTTATCCATGTTGTATTCTTCTCTGCTTTATAATAAAGTCCATACTGTTATTTTTAGATACCAAGCAACAATGTGCCTCAAGTATTTTATCACCACCTAGATGTCATTAAAAATGGCTCTCTTCAATTATTTCATTAAT
>WHYT01015488.1:45595-96674 GCA_009806455.1 Tetrax tetrax | reverse complement strand
AAAAAAAAAAAAAAAAGGCAGAGCAAAACTGTTCAGCAACATCGAAAAGCCGAAAGTCTAGCTGAAAGCTAGTCTTTCATCCAATTCACAGAGAGAGATTTCTTTGGAAACATAATAAAGCAAACTCAGTTTTAGCTATGAATTCTAAAATACAACAACAACAATAACAAAACAGCACAAGAACCAAGTCAGCTCATATTGAGGCCATCACGCTAAACTTATACATTGCATCAAGATTATATTTTTTCTATTGAGACAAATATGTCTCTGCATCACTGTTGATGGGGAAAATTCAACCTAAGTTAGATGCAGCAGCTTAGACTAGAGATGGAAATTCTGCATCAGGAAATTAGCCAGGTAATTAAGTATTTGTCAACAGGAAGAAAAAAGCCACAGGCACAGATGGATTCCCAACTAAAATTTTTAAGCTTTTGGAAGTAATATCTTCTCCTAAGCTGTTTAGAATCTTTAGTGATGTTTTTAAGTCAAGGACAGTTAAAATTGAATGAATCTGATGGAAATACTGTAACATTTAATGAAGACAAACCGGTAAGTCTGATTAGAAAACTGCATAAAGCTCTCAATTAGCAGAGATCAGATTGGTTTCAGTACTGGCAGGTGGAAAACATCTGGCATCTTGTGGACTGAGTCAGTAAAGGAATGAAAGTGACATCATTAAAGACCATACAAGTTTTTGTTACAGTCAATGGGGATAATTATTATCAGCATGACAGATAATGAAGGAGGAGCAGATCTGAACAGCTAGAGCAGTGAAATCAAGGCAACAGTTTTTGCATGAAGGTAGAATTTGTAGACTCTAGAAGGAATGTGTAGACAACAGTCACCTCTCCCTTGCACCTTTGCTTTTCAGCCTATTAGGAAAGGACAAGTATAGCAGATCCAGCTAGTGATAAATGAGGAAACAGAAATAACAGGTTAAGTGAGAAGCATGGCTAACTGCACCAATACCTGCATAAGAGGTCAGTTAAATTAAAGTTCTGAAAAATCTACTGACAGATATCTACTGATAGCTGACAGAAGGGTTAACACCAAAGAATAAGCAAGCTGCCTTTTTTAGAGTACTAACAAAGGACATTAATATGTCCATAACCCTTACACCTGACATGGGTAAAGTGCTTCAAATTGTTTTAGGCTGATATTATCAAAGATACAAAACCGCACTGGTGACTAACTGTCAAATACATCTTGGCTGGATGAAGATAGTGTTGTCTCCATAACTGTATCTTTTGCTTGCTCATATTCCCAAATATTTTTAAAAGACTGTTGTGGTTTTGTTTAGTGAGGGGGGGCCTAAGGTGGTAGCTTCTGTAGGAAACGGCTAGAAGTTTCTCCCCTTTGTTCAATGGACTCAGACAGGCCTAGGGTGGACCTACTGCTGGCCAAGGCTGAGCCAATTGGTATCAGAATGTTCCATAACGCCTCTGCAATAACGTATTTAAGAAGGGGAAAACAGAAAAAAAAAGAGAAGAGAAGATGTGAAGAAGCTGAGCGGGGACAGAGGCACAGAGAGGGAGGTGCAGGACTCATGGGCCCAGCCTGGCTACAAGAAGTGGAGAGGAGATGAGATGGATGATGTGTAGAGATTCTGAGAAGCGTCTGCCTGCCTGTTGTGAAAAACTTTTCTTGTGAGAGAAACAGCTGCAGATGCCAAGGTCAGTGAAGAAGGAAGGGGAGGAGTAATGTGGCTCCTGGCCAAGATTCCCCTGCAGCCTGTGGTGACAACCATGATGGAGCAGGTTGTCCCCCGGAAGCCCACTGAGGTCCATGGAGGAGCAGAGATCCACCTGCAGCTCGTGGAGGACCCCACACTGGGGGAGGTGGATGCCTGAAGGAGGCTGTAGCCCATGAAGACCCCGCTGGGGCAGCCATTCTGGAGAGACTGCACCCCATGAAAGAGATGACTCATGCCAGAGCAGTTTCACGAACGACTGTGGTGCATGGGTGGGACACCACAATGGAGCAGGGGAGGAATGCGAGGAGTTCTTCCCCTGACTATGAAGCAGCGGCGTAAAACAATGTGTGATGAGCTGACCGCAACCCCTGTTCCCTGTTCCCCCCTGTGCTGCTCAGGGGGGGAAGGTAGTAGAGATAACATTAACCTCGGGAAGAGGGAGGGGTGGGAGTAGGTTATCTTGTTCTCTGTCTCATTATCCTGCTGCTTTTAGTAATAAATGAATGGTTTTCCCCAAGTCAAGTCGGTTTTGCCAGTAATGGTAACTTCAAGGATTTTCTCTCTGTCCTTATCTCAAACCTTGAGCCGTTTTTCTCATATTATCTCTCCCTGTTCTCTTGGAGGGTGGGGGGAGTGAGACAGAGACTGGGTAGTCTGGTCCTACAACAGAGATAAAAATAATTTTTAGGATTGTAGAATTGGTGAAAGAACATATGCTAAGATAAGGGACTATGATGTCCTTGCTTTAACAAGCAAGAGAGTCCACTTGTGGGAGTTTCAAAATGTCCCCAGGATCTGTCAGAGGGAGCCAGGTGGGAAATAATGCTGAGACACCAACTTCTACTTACCTCAGACACATCTCTGCAGGTGCCATGAGTGATACAGCTCACCAGTAAGATTACACAACACATACCATAATAGAGAACACAACTTCAATTCTTCTGAACTCCTACCAGGCCAGCTGCAGATGGTGCATCTCTTCTATCCTAGTACAGAAAGTCCTAAAATATTTAATGTAGAACAGGCAGCATTAACTGCCATTTTCAGAGGAGCTCAATGCAGTTAAGTGTCCAGATCTCATGAATGTTTCTGCCTAACTCAAATAAGCTCTGAAAAGTGCATCAATTTGTATAGAGAGATGAAAATGACATTGTTTTCCTAGCTTCATTTAAACTTACACTGTATTTCAAACATTTCAGTTGAAATTCCCCTCAAAGTTTAAGAACTTTGCAGTCATTCTTTCAGCATTTATTGTTCAGCAAGATTTAACGTTAAAACACAAACATTGTATTAGCTACAGTTCAGTACAAGCAAAGAAAAGTCTTAACATAAAATCTTTTACCTTGTTTTTTTTTTGTTGTTGTTGTTGTGGTTTTTGGGGGTTTGGGTTTTTTTATTTTTATTTTTGGGGATCAAGATGTATGAGACAAATACAGATGGACTGTAATCCCAGGTCTTCCTTTTTACTTTGACTACAGGCTCCAACAACCTCTTCAACAACTACCAGTTCCCAAACAATGCTAAGCCTTCTTTTTCTCTGTAAGTAGGAAAAAGCAAGCCTCCAAAGCACAAGAAAATTAACTGAAGGGAGGAAAGTCACTGGACTTTGAGATATTACAAAAGCATTTATATAAATTTAATTTGAAAAAGATGTTATTTCAAACCTCTGAAAAGGGTAGAATTTGCAGACCGCATGCAGAGGCAAAGAGGTGATAATTAATTCTATAGAAGGTCCAAGGGCATAATTTCAAAACACAGCAGTGAACTTAATAAGCCTGATACAGAAGACACAAGTTAATTATATGAGTAAGTAGGGGAAGGGCTTCTGATAAGGAAATTCCCATTGTGTTTTAGTTCCCTAAATTAAAGGGTTGCTTTATCTTCAAGATTTTTTTCCAATTGGTAAAAGAAAATCATTAGAAGTTGTTAATTCAGAAGTACCACAATAATTTCTTTTTTTCAAGATAATTTACAGAGATGTATCACTGGCTACTGGAGAGAGTATGGGGTAAAAGGTAACTTGGCGCAGATATGGTAGACCAGTCAAGAACATATGGACATTAATTGGATATTTAAAATGATACAGTATTGGATAAAAGGTGAAATTCCCACTTCCTGCATTAGTACTATAACAAGACTCATGAGTATATGCCATAAAAAGAAATGCCTTTAGCCCAAAATGTGAGTAATAAGCCTAATTTTATTAATTTTCATCAGTTATTGTCCTGGATACATAGGTGGCAACTTCAAAGCTTTCTTCTATAGAAGAAAAAAAAGATTAGAGCCATACAAACTTCCTCCAATAGTCTAATGAGAGAGTAGCAAGTGGAGTTTTGTTGTGGGCATACGGAAATAGTTTGCATTAAGAGGAGAAATATGTGCAGTTTACCCAGAAGTGACTTATGCCACTGGAAGAGCAGTGGACGCTACAGATTGAGATTTTAATTTAACTTTTGATTATACCAAGATTCACAGATCACACTTGGAAGTGATATATGAGATTTTTTAATAGCTTTTTCTTATTTGTGGGCTCCACTAGGAAGAATGGTTTGGAAAGACAGGAGCATAACATACACGGCTACATACAGGCAGAAAACACTTCAGCCAGGCACGTTTGCTGCCTGTATGCCAGAAATGCTCACAGCCAGTTATAAACTTTGTAGACCTCAATACGAACTGCAGAAACTACTTTTTAAAACTTTTAAATAAGTACTATGATGCTTTGTCACTGTAGCCCTGAGCACAACAAGAAGCCCTGGAATTATTCGCTGAGCACCCTCATTATCTTAATTCAACATGCCCCTTAAACTTTTCCTTTTCCATGTTAGCACTGCTCAGCTTGTAGTGATAAATACTCTGTATCACCGTGCTCAGTGCTACCTTGCACCTCCTTGAGCCCTAGCTCCAGTCCACTACACACAGCTGCAGGCCCCAGCTGGTTTTGGGATTTCAGGTTTGATTTCATCAGGTGATTCCCAACGGTTAGGATGACTCCTTTGGCTTGTGTCTGACTCCACAGACAAAGGCTATTCGGCCTATTTTGTACTGTCTGGCTTGCTACCAGTTTGTCTAAGAAGTTTTGACAAATGTAAGCACATTAGATAGTGGTCTTGTCTTATCAACAAAGCTAGCACTCAAAGTTGTTTTAAAATACTAACTATAGATTAGTATAGTCCTCTCCTCCCCTTCCCCTCCCCTCCCCTTCCTCCCCTCTTCTTTCTGCAGTAGATTCCATCCTACTGGACACTGCCTTCTTGCTTTTCGTAAGATCTCCATCAGAAACATGTGAAACAGTGTTTTAGTATTCCAAGGGTAAGTTGCTTCTCCTGTCTCTAATAGCACTGCCTGATAAGTCTCTAATCAAGACTTTCACCTTGGAGGGATGTGAAGGCCAAGCAGATCTGTTCTCTAGGGTTCCTGTCTCTTCCCAAGCAGCTGAAATCAGTCTTGATAATGGGTGCGGGCAGCAGGGTATCTGTTTTTTTCCAGGTCAGAAACATCCACGTGCTGGAGCTCAACACACCTTTCCACCCCTTTCCAGCACATGAAGCACACTGACAGCCATGGCACCCTGCAAAGACTGTCCCCTCCCATTCCCAATTCCTGAACTGGAATGGCAGCTGAGCAGGGAGAAGATAAATGTCTAGATGGACGATGAAGTCCCCATAGCCGGCAGTCTGCATTTGGGTTCTTTTGTAAAAAGAGTCTCACACAGAAAAGATGTGATTGTGAAACAATAATCAAGGATCCTAAAAGAAAACCACATTTCACATGGTACCTTTTTTTTTTTTTTCAACTTCTTTTGTTTCTTTACAACCTCTCACACATAAAGACACAGGATCTGGGATGTGAACAAACTTGGACCTAAATTTGAGGTACCTGTAGAGCGACTTCACTATCAAGGCTGTGAAGAAATTCAATGGGGAAACAAACAGTAACTAACCTTGAAGATAATTTTTTTCTCAGCCTCTATGCTATACACCACCTTTTATATTTGCTTGTAATACCCCAGAATCTATCACTAGTTGTCATAACTATCAAGGGGGCAGCTTTTCAAAGTGCATGCCAACATCCATCTAACAGAAAGGTAGAGTAGGTCTTAAATCTGTAGTTCTTTTCACCAGGAGTTAATGGTGCAACCAATTTCAGCATCACAAGGTACAAAAACATTAAAAATATGATGATTTAAAGAAAGTAATTTATGACAAGGCATTTTAAAAACGTGTTTACAATCACCAATCCAAGCTAAAACAAACAAAACCCAATCATTTCACAAAACTGGAGTGTGTGCCACAAGAATGTACTTCTGGCTAGTGTTTTTTTAAAAAAATTTCTATTGTTGAAAGTAACCTACATTGCCAAAAGATACAATAATTCTATAATATTGGCTTAATGCACAGTAAACTTCTCTGTGTACTGCAAAATGGGGAGAAACAGCAAGATTTTGAAAAGAAGCAAAAGCTGCAAACTGAAATATATCGACTGCATGCTTTGGCTATGAATCAGTCCAAAGGAAATATTAAATACATAAATAAATTACCCAAATTTTACCAAAGGTCCAACACCTAGCTATTTGTTTCTACAATTAATTAGCTACAGACAGCTATAACAGCAGAAGTTTGGAGGCGTGTGCTTAAGGTAATTGCAAAAAACATGTAAAGTTACACAGCTAGTTAGTGGGGAAAAAAAAGAATATATGACTAATCAACAGGATTAGATAGAAAATTTCCCTATACATTATTCTAAGGAGTAATCTACTCCTTTAACTTAACTTAAGTACTTAACTGTAGCATTGAGAGAATATGTCTTTCAAATGCTAAATTATTGATCATGTTAGATACTTGAATGATCTTTTCTTAAATATCCATGTAGGAGGTAAAAATTCTACAGGCAATACTTAAGGGAAGATACTGGAGGAAAATTTCCATGAAAAATTTAAAAATCTTGCAGCTGCCTAGAGTGATAAATAGTAAATATGAAAAGGGGGGGGGGGGGGGGGAAGGAATGAATAGTAGAAGAAAAAAACCCCAAACCTGAAGGGAGAGCCATGCTTTCAGAAGCCTGTTTCTTGGAACAACAAATAGTGAGTCATTATAATAGAGAAAGAATTAGTCATTCTTTGCAGAGCTACAGTACATCCTCTGTGTGAGTTATGCAGAAGATATGCAGAATATGGGCTAGACTCTAAATCAGAACATAAATAGCTGATTTTTATTAAAAAGGTTCTGAGAACAATCAGCCAAAGGCTGAAATCCAGTGCATTATAGCGTCCTGTATACTGACTACAGCATGAAGCCATCAACCAAATACAAACTGAATTCAGGCAGACTCGGAGATGTGATTAATCACAGAGCCTAATCCTGACATCTCACACAGGCAAGGTTACTCTAGATTATACAAGAGATCTTGCCAAAATGAGGATGACAAGAACAGGATTAGGCATTCATTGCAGAAACCAGTTGACTAACAGTTGATGTCACCTATTAGGATTGCACCAGTTATCTGGCTTCCTGACATTATTTTTTTTTAGGCGAATGGGGCAAGATTGGGCCAAATCATCAAATCTCTTTAAAGTGGGAAGGAGTCTCAATTAAAATATATACAACAGAATATTTTATTCTACACCAAGTATTGTCATATCTGAAGTTATGCAAATATCTTTACTTTAGGAATATATACTCCAGATTTATTCTTGAATATTTTAATACACTTACCACTGAAAGAAGACATCCTTAAAAATCCTCTTTTAAAGGCAATTAAATTAAACTTGAATGAGACGTTCTTATTATTCTCTTGCATAAATGCTCAAAGATAGTGTATTTTAAATTTACATTTTACTGGAATCTTAGTTAACTTTCAATGTAAATAGAAATAGTGTATTTTTACTTTTTAACTTAACCTGCTTCCAAAGAATACTGAATAAAAAAAATCTCACTTTAATGTAGGATAAATAAGTCTAGTTAGAGATATATAGAATATGGAATAGTTACAATGTGATAAGCTCAGTATTGTTTGTTCACCAAACCTAGTAACTCACATTGTTTCCACAAGAAGACAACTGATATAAACCAGACAAGCATGACTGTGCAAGCAAGGCTAAGCAGCAAGGTCAGGTTATGCAATAAAGTATGATAAGTTGTAAAAGAAACTTGAAGGAGGGGAGGTGCGGGCCTCTTCCTCGGCGCCTCCCGCGCGGGCAGCTGTTTGTGGGCGCGGCATTGGGGAGAGAGGCGGTTGTTGGGGCTGGAAGGGGGGGCTCATGAAGACGAGGAGTCCGTGACGTGAGGAAGACAAGGAACCTTCATCCCCACGACCACCAGGAGGCCGAGGAAGACAGTGAATGACCCCCTAGCAACAGGCAGCGCAGACGCAGAATACACCACTAAAGGTGTACACCTATACCAGAAGACGAGGGGTATAAAACCAGAGACTTTTGGGGAGTAGGCGTGCGCTGTTGGCAGAGCAGGAGACTCCCTGGCCGCCCAGTGCTGTTTTGCTGACTTGTCACTTGCTTTAATAAATCAAATTTTGGAATTGGCCAGTCTCTGTCATTTAATTGGACAGGTAAACTATAACACAAGACATCATCACATTAATACATTTCTTAATTTCCACATGTGGACAAAACTTTGCTATCCAGAAACTGACAATGCTACCTGCATTAGTTCTGTACATGAGGACATTTGTACTCATTTCTAATAACAATATCATAACAGTATGCCAACAAAACATGGGATCAAACAAAAACCAGTACTTATTCAAAAGAAGGAACGAGAGAAGAAATTCACAGCTCTGTTACTGAACAGAACCAGGTTTTTCTGTCTGCGGAACACATGCTACATCTTGTACCGCAGGAATGAGCTCAGTAAAACACAATTAAAGAATTACAGAACAGTTGTGGCTCCATAATGGACAAAGGACACCCCAGAGACCCCAGTCTTCACAATGGAAGAAAAACGGTTGCCTTGTAGGAACGCGTTGAAAGCCTCTTGCCTTACTGCACTTTTACTGCCACTGAAAGCCCAGATTATTCCTTCTCATCACTTTCTGTTAATGTGCCAGTGTTTTCTGTTTGTTTCCACCAGAACTAACACAGTCAACAAACTAAAATGCAGCTGACGCAGCCTGACTAGGAGTGCTTTTTCTAAATTGTGTTTATATTTATGCCATACTCACGTTTATGCTGCACTCTGTATCTGTTCCAAAATATTTCAGTTGTTAAAGAAGAGCCAAGTTAGACATAAAGAAGTCATACCTAGAAATCCTGCCAAGTGAGAAAAAGGTCAGCTATTTAAGCAAGCAGTGAAGTTAATTAGCCCCACCTCCCCCAAGCCTGTTCAGATTTATTATGTGTGAACTGTAACTCTGAAGAGGGACAAATTAGCATTGCCTTTGTCTTGTTTAACCTGACCATTTCACAGCTGACTTTTTCTGATTTTTTTAATGAGGGGTCTTTGTATGGCGGGCACATTTTATTCATATTTCCCAAAGCGTTTCATATTTTAAGGTAGCTTTTTTAGCAAGAAAAAATGGTTTGAGGGGGTAAAATGCCCTTTCTTTAAAAAAAAAATATGCTTACCTGAATTAATTTATAATCACACAGTTTGTAAGAAAAGTTACAGCTAGATCCACTGCGGAACCGCCGTTTCTACATCAGGAGTTAGGCCAAATTCCTGAAACACTGCTGTTTGGGTTTGGAGCTTCATCTCTGAACTTCCCAAGCTCAGGTGTGAGTGAAGCCTTGAGCTGCCCAGTGCCTTATCTGATTCACACATTCCCAGGTGCCTACAGCAGCAACGCTGCAGATGGCCAGATTGTCTCTCTTCTTGGTGACAAACTTAGCTGCTGAATGAAGTGACAAGAATTCAAGAACAAGCTGTGTTTCTGCTCAAGCCCTCTGGAAGATGCACATTGCAATGGGCTCTTAGAGCTCACCTAACCTTTGGCAACAAGTCACACTACAGTATCCTCTTAAAGTATTTCTCTTGTTCCTAATGTTTCTTGTATTTATTGTTTTGCAGGAGAAAAGCTTACATAGAAAGGGTGGGGATTTCTTCTAGCCAGCTTCACAGATAGCCTGATGCTGACAGCAGTTTCTTAGGAGAGAGATAGCAGATAAAAGTTTTTGACAACCTCAGGCTGAGGAGGGCAAGTACTCCTCTCTCCTGTTTCTTAGGTGAACACTCCAACCACTACGCTATTTTGCTTAAGGTAAGGCCAGCTACCATCTTCTTCATCCTCCAGCCCAGTTCTGAGTCCTTTCTAGAGAGACAGCAAATCTGAGGGGAGCATGAGAACCAGGCACTTAAAGAGCATGCCTTGGCTCCCTGCATGGGTAAGATTTCCAGTATCTTGCTTTTTGCAAATTTTCTTGGTAGTTCTAGGAAGCAACATGCTCAGCAGTAAGGCTGTGATTTTCTCCACGTGGCTATTCCAAATGCTTGTTTCTCAGCACACACCATGTACTGAGCTTATATGCATCCTGTAAGGTCATGGGTTGTCTTTCCCCAGCCACCCAAGATCCTCTGCTGGGTGGATAAGGAAGTCACCATCCCATGTCTTTTCCCTCTCCACTCATTTGCCTGGCTGCCACCATCCATTTTTCCAAACCATGCCATGCAATTGCAGTTGTGCATCCTTTTCCATTCAAGTTGAGGTTGTGTCAACCTTTAGATTGCTCAGCTAAAATGAGAGATGTTACAGGAGCTATCCTCAAGGCATTTCTGGTCTTTTTTTTGGATCTCATTATTAGGAACATTCAAAATATGTTCCTGAGTTCAAAGCCAAAAATGACATATAGAAAGAATCCTTTACAAATTAAACTTCTCCTCAGCCTGAATTTCATGTAGCATGCAACTAAAAACACCAGGCCCAAAATAGTGATTAGGCCAAATGCAGTGAATTGATCAATTTCAGTGAACTTAATAGTGGTAAATACTGGTTCAAGTTATCCCCTAAGCAGCATGAAAATGTCAGAGGACTTTGTTGGAAACCAGCTAAACTTTTTTTTTCTGCATGAAATAGGAAACATTAATAAGATATTGAGATATTGGAGAATTAAACTAAATTAAATCCCTCATGGACATGCCTGCTATCATCAGGGTTGTGTTCCAGATTCAGTATCAAATTCAGTACTGTATTATCACTCCGAAAAGACAATAACTGATAAGTGAAATCAAAGTAATAATAAGGAGCTATTCACTTACTGACTGATTTGGACTCAAAATTGTCATCAAGTCAGAAGCAAATATAAAAAGTGGATCTGATCACTTCTATTTTAGGGTTTTTTTTAAATTTGTATTCAACATGCAGATATGGAAAGATGTTATTTTCTCTTTCAAAAACATTACTCGATTTTGTTGATTGTTGAAAATTAGCTTCATGAATATTTCAGTAAGGAAAAAGCATTTCATCAAGTATTCACCAACTTCACAGAGCTAATATACAATTGACTTAAAATAACTTATGTTTACAAGGCTATATTACATGGGAAAATGAACAACTTTGTTGCTCCAAAGCTGGCTATTATTCATCCCAGATATCAAAGCAAAAGGTCTCTGCACCTTTTGGAGGCAGTCAGAGTGAAAAATATTGCAAAAGGCGTTCCTAAACAGGCTATGTATTTTTAAGAATGATGAGCCCAGAACTTCTGAACTGAGTACCTCTATTTCACCTCCTGAATCCATTTGAACCTGTCAGTGTTCAGACTAGACAAATTCAGATAACTGCTGAGAATTATTATGAATTTAACAATATTGAAAATCAAAACCACATTAATATTTCTGATGATGCATAGCCTGTAGCAAAATTTCATTGGGAAACCACAACTTTGTGACTGAGAAGAAAAGCAAATTTGGCTACCAGCTATGATATGTAACTATAAACATTCATGTTTGACAAACTGTCTGGAAGCCCATTTACTAAAATCTGTCACCATCTTTACGTTGCTTTGCCAAACACAAGGTTACAAAAATTCTGTTGAGTGGGTGTGAGTTCATACATCAAATCTAGAAGACATACAGATTTCAAATACAAAGTGCTCTTGTCATGAGCTTACTGGCATTTTGAAGACACATTTAATAAAAGTCATCAGTAACATATGTTTGCTAGGCTTTTTGCAAAAGCAAGCCATCATCAAGTCTACTGGGGAATTCATGCTATAATGGGATTGCTTTGAGCCTTGTTATAAAAGGTGAGACTAGAAAAAGGTAACTTAATCCTATGTATAGTTTCTAAACAACAAATCTAATATTCCTCATTTATACTCTGCATTTTCTGAGTGATGATAAAAACCACAGTATCTATGAACATCAACAATAGCATTTTTAACTGCTATGCTTGCAAGTTTAACATTTTGACTCTTAAATTTCATACAAGGGAGGATGTCCAATAAATGTTTTCCTTATGTACAATACACTATGGAAGGCCAGGGCAGACTCCAGAGATCTGTAGAACTAGAGTAGAGGTAGTATTTAGGCTTGTGTTTTTGGAATTATGCTGCTGAAACTAAATGTAAATACACATAATTACATTTTAATCATACAAATCATATTACTCAAAAGTATGACCATCCCAGGAAACTAGCTGATCTTACAATTTTTGCCATCTTTTAAAAAAGATCTGTCTACAAACATATTCCACTGCTGTAGATAAGTACAGGTATGTCGGTTCTCACCAGAATCTTCCCTAGCTTGAGTGGATAGCAGAAAAAAATCTCATGTTGGATGTACAACAGAAACCCTCTGGGTAAACAAATTCAGTCTAAAATGAAGAATTATTTTAGTTTTAAGACACTAGTTCTAGGACAACCTTAAGCTACAGATAAATGTCAGTTCTTAATTAGAAGGTTATATTAGTACCTACAACACACATCATATTTGTGTAATACTTACAAAGACACTCACTAAAATCAAGGCCAACTTGTCAATTCCTAATGTTTTATATAGTGTATCTGCAGTGCCAGCTTTACCCAATGGAATCTAATTCTGCAACTTTTTTTTTTGTGAAGAATATGTCGTACAGACACTTATGCACACTTCTAAGCAAACATGTTACCCCAGTTGACCTTTTCTGATGAAGTTTTAAATGCTTTCCATATTGAAGTCCTGTAGAAGCCTCTGATGGATGGCTGCCAATCACTATATTTAAATTCTTATATTTCTGAGATTATATTGTGTAAAAAAATTTCCATTTCATCTTTGACTACGGCATGTGAATTTTTATTTTTCTAATTGAATTTCAGAATGATTTCAGAAAAATATCATTGTTCCCAGTGCATATTTGTCAGAATGACAAACATAAACAATGCAGTGCACAAATATACTTCACAAATGGCATTAAATTTTGTAACATGAGCTCAGCCGAACTCAATACCAAACTCAAATAATTATCTCCCCCCTTCGCCCACTACTTCCTCAGAATGAGGGAAAGTTCATGCAATCAGCAGTCACAAAGTTTACTGGAGTCTCAGGTATACACACATGCTACCTGAGAAGATCAGACTGCTGCTATGTGTCAGCATAGATTTGCAATTAATGCTAACATTTTTTCTTACCAAAAGAATGTAATTAAACATTGAAAGGGTGCTGATTTGAGATACTATGGACTAGTTTGTGTCACAGAACTCCTTAATGAAAATCAGTTTCTTTCATAATGAGCCCTAAATATTATCAATTAAAACCCAGTTGCCTATGGATGTGGGCATCCTTTGAAATAATACGCTATCAGGATAAATAAGGACAGTTCCATTTCTCAGTGTTGATGGAAAAGCACTCAAAGCTTTTGGCTGCCTCTTTATGAATGTTAATGATGCCTGGATTTGTCTCAGAAGGAGACAGCCTTAGTTTTCAAAGTGATTCAGACAAGTCAGTACAATATTAGAAAACAGTACAAAAGCATGGGTGATAATATAATATAGCACTTTGATGAAGCTGTGTTGGGGAGGCAAAGCTGGCTCATATAAAATTGCCCCTGCTGCTTCTCCTCCTAAACTACAAAATTACCAACTTTGAATCTCGGTTCCAATGTAATTTTCACCTTTTGTTGCTAAATAATGTGTAGTATAAACTGAACATTAAAAATAGGGGCTGATAGTTATATTTTAGGCTCAGGTGGAGGATGATTTGACACTTCTCAGCCATCAGAAAATGAGAGAGCAGACTCAAGTTACTTCTGTCTTCAGAAAATATTTGCTCACTTGAATTAGTTTAGCAAGGTATTTAAACCCAGAATATCATTTATCTTCAGCAGAACCTAATCCATTAGCAAGGCCTTTGACTTTGCCAGTCTAACATCTACTCTTCAAGTTCCCTAGGCTATGTGGTATCTAGGTACCACAGTAGCCCTGCAATGCCTTTGTCCCAAATATAGCCATGAATGGAGGAAAAGTTGCCCTGTCTGGGCCCACGATCCTATTCCAGACTTTTTCCTAATTCTATTTCTTACACTTCCTGTATTTCCTAGCTGTAAGCAGGCCTATGCATTATTTTTCATTTTCAAAATGGAGAGCATGACTGTCCACTGTTACAATGCCAGCAGGAGGCTGGTGTCTGCAGCATCTTTGATTTCTTCCACAAGTCAGCCTTCAGGGCTCAGTGAAAACCTGGGCTCTACTGGCATGGACTCAGGAAGAAACAACAGGTGGAAAAAAAAGTCACTATTTGCTGAATGGAAAAGGCCATTTTCTGCATAAGTTTTCCACAGCCTAGTGAGTCGTATGGAATGAGAAATGCCATGAACATTGGATTTATTAAAGTCTGGTTGCTTTAGGTGAATGCCACAGTGACTACAGAAGACCAATGCTTAGAGCAAAAAGCCAGCTCCCAAGTGGTCGTCGTCTGAGCACTGAATGAACTACCAAAGACCGTGAAGCTGGGAGAACAAAGGGTATCTCTCTGCTTGCTGTATGAAAAAGCCAGCCCAGGACCCCCATGACTTGGGAAAACCAACTGATTTCCCCCACTCTCCTAGTTCCATCACCTCATTTCTCAGGACGAGCAATTCCCCTCTATGCTCCTATGTCCCTGCCTTTCCTGCTGGAAAACCAGTAGGGTGAGAGAGTCCCTCTTTTAGCCTCCCTTCTGCAGTTCTTCCTGCTGGAAAGGTGGCACTTTTGTAAGATCTAGCAGGTGAGCAGAAGTGAAATGACATGACAAATCCTATTTTGATGACAGGGAGCAGAGTACAGAGTTGTTAAAAATCTCTCAGGGAAGACCTTCATTTGCCCTCTTATCTGAGTTACTTAGGACTTGCTGCACTTTTTTTCAGGACCTCCACTTTGCTTTCTGAAGGCAGACCCTTAAATGCAGCAGTAGATGGAAATCCCAGGCCTGTCGGGAGCTTGTGTGAGTTTTCACATGTTCAAATAAAACTCAGTTTCTCCTTTGACTACTACTGTTCCTACTAGGAACTTCTAAAAACACTCACTATTCTGCAGAAATGAATTAGAATCATGTAAACTCAATGCTGTTGTTGTTCTCATCTTTTCATGTTGTTATGTGTATTTCATTCCACCTTCTTGTTTTATTCTCATCTTTACTCTCTGGATTGTTTTCTTCTCCAACCTTATTCCACATTCTCATACTCCTTGTTTACACCTCTTTCTTATGCATCTATTAAAAAACACATCTGTTCTTTCAGTTTCTTTTACTTTTCATATTAATTCTGCTCCCTCTTTCTTCAAAAGGCTTACTTATGCTGAGGCCCATCTCTCAAATTCTTTTTAATTCCCCTGCACTTATCCTTAGTGCCACTCCCCTGCTGATGTTTTTAATCTTTGTTGCATTTCCCTCATCTCTCCCATACATCTGCTTGTTGTGAAAGATAAAGGAAACAGTATTCTTAGCATGGCAAACATGTAAACAAAACAACTGTGCATTTGAACAAATCAACTTGTTACAGCCAAGAATGGCAGATTCTAAGTAATGTCATGGTATCCTTCAAAAGGCTGGAAGTAGTTGGGAAAAATTCAGTTCACTCCTAAACTCATCCCTGGTTACTACTGTACGAGAGTGCATGATATGTTCTATTCAACATACTCAGTTAATGAGACCAGTTGACGGTATAAAGCAGGAGGTGGTAAATTCATGTGAGATATAAAATGCTTTATTCTGGCATTTAAACACTGCCACACCCAGAGAAAAGGTTTTTCTGCCTTGCTATACGTTAACCATTAGCCCAACACCAGAGTAGTTGTTAGCTGACTCTGTTTACTGTCTGGGCAGGTGACAGCCACACCTATCCATGAGGAGAGTCATTAACATTTTCCTGGAAGGGGAATAAAATAGTTTGGAAGTCTGAAACTTTTACTTGGTTAAGGGCTAGGGGATTGTTACAGGCATGTAGCATACATTTGGATCATTACCAAAAAAACATGATCTCACAAATCCCTTCTACTGTTTGTAAATGGCAAAGAGGTAAATAAGGACTGACTCCAGAACCACTGGCTAAGTCATGCAGGTGTGAAGCATCATAACAGGCTGTTGGCTGGACAATATAAAGGAAAAGATACTTTTGGATCTAATCTGGTAGGTTGGTAGATTTTATTATGTTTTAACACATAGTAGTGTACTAGTTTTTCATGTAGTCCACAATCCTAACACGTTCCTTCAGGACATCTGAAGAGTAGGCCTGAATTTCTTGAATTTGCAGTGTTCAGACTGTAGATAATAGCCACATCTCTTCCATGTTCTTCACTCACATTACTTTTTGCATTATCCTGGTGCCTGGACATCACAGTCATGGATTTGAGTTTCCTATGTGCTGACTTGGGAAGCACCCTGTAAGATAACCACAATCAGTGCCTCTGTAAAGGAAGTACAAGAAAAGTGTCCTGACTCCAGCCTCGAAGTGCCACTCTTTGTGATCCATGAATGCATACTACAAAGCCCAACTGCCAACAAGAGCACATCTAATAGGTCAGATGATCCTCTCCCTACATAGCTCAGATTGTGGAAATCACTCAGCGAAGCCATACGAAAAGGCTGCAAGCTAGTCTAGGGGACAATTAAGAGAATTTCTGTTTATACGAGAGCATTTTGCTCAGGATTACCAATCTCCTGACAAAAGGGCTGCTTAAGAATGCAATAAAGATTACAAAACTGAGTAAGAACATATGAAGATTTTAAACAGGGTTGTAAAGATGGTAGTATTTATTAAAAACCACGTCCTCATGCATCGGAGGGTACCCTATTCATGGAGAACAATCAAAACTTTTAACAAGCGTATGAATTTGGAGATAAGGTATCTGATGCTATCGTAACATAAAAGTGACATTTATTGCCCAATAGATGAACAAAACGTTTTTAATCCCAAATGGCAAATAAGTTCATTGAAATACTCATGGGATGCAATGCCTATTTTCCTAAGAAGGAAACAGAGGGTGTAGAATTAATGTAATGACATTACCTTCAATGCCCAAACCATGGATAAGCATTTGTGGCACCTGGGATTATAAAGGTTAGGCATTCCTGGGTCCCAGTCCTACAAGAAGGTTTGAAAACTTGTTTCCACTCACTGCAGAGTAAGCAGTGAAAATAAACCTTCACCAGAGAGAAGTTCTTGAATATCAAAACAACTGTCAAGCTTTAACCTCATCAAGTGGGAATGAACTTCAAAATAGGAAAGCATAAAGCACTACAAGCCCTAAAGCCACACTCTGTGTCTTGAGATGGAACTTATGAACCACTGAAATCCTTTGTCAGCAGATCTCAGATCATGGCAGGCATGCAGGGAATAAAGAGATTACCAAAACTGGGATGAGCTAAACCCATGACGTACAACTCTGCAAATGATCTGCTTTTCAATAGATGCCAGCACGGAGCTTTCAACACTGGCGACAGATGTTGGAAATGCTTAAAGGGAGCAAGAAGCCCTGCCTCTGCACGTTGAACCTGCTCCTTAAGCATTTGCAAGTGCTTTGCCAGGGAAGTATGGCAGCAATTTAATTTTCTGCTCCCAGATTTACGACTTCCTGCACAGGCTGTTAGAGACCCTGCTGCTGATCTAGGTGAAATGCTCAGGTTTTATGTTTTGAAATAAGCAGGTCTCTGTCAACCTCATGAGATTTTTTGTTTTTCATACATTTGAACACAGCAATTCTAAACATTGCACCTAAAAAGGAACATGATTATTTGTTAGATATGATGTGAATTCACAGACTACTAGGTACCCATAAATAAAATCTTATAGTATATTGCAAGAAAATAACGTGTTTAGTCAAGTGATCTATACCTTAATGAAAACAGAATGATTAGTATTTCCAGCCACTGCAAATAAATATTCGTAAAAACATCCTCTTAGGTACTGGGGAAGAGTACTCCTGTCATCATCTCATTTTACTGATGAGAAAATCAAAACTGCAGCTTCTTGCAAGAGGAATTCATCATAATTTATATCTGATCTCTGGCACTGAGAGGAA
Organism: Tetrax tetrax; assembly: GCA_009806455.1. Taxonomy (NCBI): domain Eukaryota; kingdom Metazoa; phylum Chordata; class Aves; order Otidiformes; family Otididae; genus Tetrax; species Tetrax tetrax. Next base: position 78,564 of record WHYT01015488.1, on the reverse strand, counting down.
TTCTGTATCACTTTTCCAGTTGTAACTTGAGTTAGCTTTAGTTAGCTTTACTCCTGCTTTAAGTATATATAATTCTTTCAGGATGTCAGACTGGGAGCAAGACTATTTGAGCTAAGACTCAAATGGTCAGCTAGCATAAATAAGCATACCTTCCTTTGTTTGACAAAACCAATGAAAATACAAGTGATTATATGATTCTGCTTTTTTTTTTATGGGAATCTGAAAATATGAAGCAGTTCAGACCTTCCCCTTCTCAATAAATATCACAAGGAGAACTTGTTTAATTAGATAACAACATCAAAAAAAAGTAAATTTAACTTTACTGGCCTATATAGTCTGTCTTTACTGCCAACTGATTTATTTTTCTTTGTTATATCCATTGCTGAGAATTTTTAGGAATTAATTTTTTCCGCAGATATATAAATTTATTCTAGATAAAGTCCTGATTGGAGGTTTTGTGCTTTGCCTCATAAATTCTGACCCCACAGATTTTTTTTTCTCTTAATTTGGAAAGGTTTACAGCCTGAAATTGGAAACTCAAAGACTATACAAGCATTGCCCTTCTCTCTAGATTAGATATTGAACTGTCTGTTTAGCTGCCCTGTGGACACTTTAGTTTATGGTATAGATGCTTATAGGATAACAGAGAAACTAGGAAATATATTCCCCTTTTCAGAAGATCCATACTCCGTACTTATGAAAGCCAAACTCTATATTAAAGGAATCTATGGTCACCTTTTCTCTATCATGATGAATCCCAAATGAAAAAGGCAAAGCATGAAAGAAAAATGCAAGATATATACTCCGTACTTGTATACTGAACTTCACCTACAGAAAGGTTGTAACAGTCGTTAGGAAGAGAGGACACCATTAGGTCTTTTGGAGGTTTGTCTGCAAAAAAAAAAAAAGAGCTGGACAAAAAGTGCTGAATTTTTCCTATAAAACTTTCTATGGCCTATCTAGTTTAAAATGTCACTGAAGCTACAAACTTCCTTGGATATTCATAAAAAAGTCCAGAAAACTATCTTCTGGATATTTGAAGGGATATGCCTGGGATTCTTGGAATTTATTTAGAGATTATAATATCTGCACAATGAAAATAATTTTTCAAACTTTCAAAGGTTTTTCCTAGCTTCTTACATTTCTCCAGACTTGTGATTCCAAACTACAGTCATCATTCTTTCCCCACCCTTAAAAAACTGCTTCACATTCTTTATTCTCCATTACAGAAAAAATAAATACAATTGTTCCTGCCTGAAACATTGGGTTTCCCAATAAGCCACTCCTTCCCCCTGTCCACCACTGCAATATTTAAACCGCATAAACATACTGAAGAATCTTGGATTTTCAAGGGCCGCAAGGCATTTGGGAATTAGCAAGTTTTCTTCTTGTATTTTACAGCAGTGCTAATAAAATACATAATTGCCAGAATATATTATTTTCTTCTTTGTAATCGAAGTCAATTGAACGTTATTTACTGTGCAGTCAGTAAGATACGAATTGTAATCACAAAAGAGCTTTTAGGTGAGTGAGAAATAACAGCCAGGTTTTTTTCCCTGTTAGAAAAACAACAACCATATCCAGGAACACAAGAGACACAATGTCATTTCAGTGCATTTCTGGGAATACTTAATTAGAACTATGCAGCACAAGTCAATATTAAAGCTCCATAACAAATTTATACCTTTTAAAAATTCACTGGGGTTCAAATCCAGACAAAGGCTGCTAAATGACAGAGAGAAAAATAGAATTACTGCTATATACTGTGATACTGGCTATAACAAATGCTCACGCTATCCTCTGTCATCAGTTCCACAGAGGTCCTCCCATACTGCAAAAGATCACTGCTTAGAACTAATTTGTCGGTTTTTTTTTTTTTTAAATATGGGACTGTCATACAGGATACAAATGGCAAATAACATGCTGAAGTGCACATTAAAACTGTTAACAGACAAAGTTTTTAAGAGCTCCATGAGCTTTTCCATCACACAACTTCATCAGGAGCAATACACCTTCTACAGACACTTTTAATTTTCCTAATTGTTTTCCATTTCCTTTCAGTGCAGAAATACACTTATATTCAGCCCACTTCATGTGGAGACAATCTAACATTTGCATCACAAATTAAGTTGATCTGCAAGAAATTTAGTTCCAACTGCTTAGATCTACAGTTTGGCTTCAGGTCTACATGATAGCATTATTATGTAGAAATATTTTTCTTCTTCTGCCCATCCACACTCTTAAAAATCATGCCCAGACTCTTTTTTTTTACAGCCACTGACAGATCTTTCTATCAGCCCTTGAAAAATGTCACAACGCACCTTCCAATTATTTCACAGCTTCTCTTTCTGACCTGCCCATCTTGCTGACTGCTCTTCACATCTGCTGCAGCTTTCCTTCCTCCCACACATCAACCTAGGCTGTTCTTGCCTCTCTGGGTCACCTATGGTCCCTCCTCTTCCCATTCCTTCCTGGGACCGAGTCCTACCTCCATGCAGCCAGCTACACCAGCCAGCACCATTGAGCTTTTCCAGGCACTGCTCTGAGACATGAAAGGAATGCCCAGAGAAGGGGCAGTAGCCACCTCCTGTTTGAGGATGCTCGGTGGAATATTCGGGGTGGTTGTGTCTCTGCCACACTGATCAGTATTGTCTCATTGGTATTTTCTTCTCCAGGGACTGCTGACTTTCAAGAAAGACTTAGTGTTTGATGTTGTGATACCTTGCAAAACGACCTCTGTGTTGTGTTGGTGCAGTGACTTTTGGCTAGTGGATGTTTCCAGCCCCTTGGAACCCATGATGTTGGCATTACTGTATTAACAAAGAACCCAGAGCACAGGTAGCAGCAATCCACAAAGTTCTGATGTGACTTTTTTAAAATTCCAGCTTTTGATTTCCTTTGTTCTTATTAACTTTTTAGCATCAGACAAAGCTGTTTTTTAATCAGGATTGAGAACATGAGAGAGAACTTATGAAAGTAACTATTGGCGTGTTACATGCTGTACAAGTTCTCTTAAGCATGGTATTTGCGTAGTTCTTCTGCAGTGAGTGGATGAGCAAAGACATGACATAGTTTTATGTCATATAGTTTTATGTTTATAAAATGTCACATAACAAAAAATTTCCAAGGAGTTACATGGTGCAAGCATGAAGCAGTTTTAATATAAAACAAACCCCATTATTTTGATTAGTACTTTCAGGTGAAATCTATCCCTAGGCAACCTGTTTGACACGAAGGCATCAGGAGATCAGAACAGCAACTTGTTAGAGACACAGTAGGCAATGAAGGTGCTAAATGAGAAAAAGCATCCTTATAGATCCTTAGCATCTGGCGCTTAGTAGAAACCCAGTGTCTCAATCAGCATACCTCCGCAGACAAATAGCATTTCATAGTGCGATGTTAATTACCCCTTACTGTATATTAAATTCTACCTCAGTGACCTTGCTGCTCTTTCAAGGAAATGCAAATAAGAAAAGGATTTGCATTCATGCTAGCATTTATATTTCATACACAGACTAAATTCTGAACACATTTTTTAAAATTCAGGTATAACTGAGATGTAGCAAAGCAGACCATACGTATTAAAGTCCAGTGTGGATTGCATATATTCCTGTACCTACCTAGGCACATAACTAGAAAGCAGCCTCTTCTCAGAGATGCTTTGACTAAGCGTATGCATCCTAGGTGTTTCAATATTTTGTGATGTAGGTTTTCACCCTTTAGGTTTTGGTGTGTGAACTTAATTTTCAAAATAATTGTTTGTGGATTAGTTTCAGTCTGCAGAATAAAATTCAGTGCATGGATGAAAATGAGAGAGACTTAAATCTAATTCAGACTATAAAATGCAGCTAGATGTACTGAAGTACAGCTGGGATGCACAGGCATGGAATTCATTGATGGTTACAAGTATTCTGAACTATCCTAGCATTCCCAAAATAAATGAATATAACACATATTAACATTTTATTTATGAAATAAAATAAGATTTTATTTTTTCAACATTCCAAGTTGAAGAATCAAAGCCAGAAAAACATATTTTAAAATGCACTCTGTTTCACCTTGCCCAGCAAAATGTTTCTTCTTTTTTCAACAGTATTCATGTTGAAAACAAATTATTTACCTGATTGGATTTGTTTTCTATATGCACTCTATATCAAGGCAAACCTAAGCTGAATTTTATGTTCCATAATCCTGTCCAAAAATGTTTTTTATCATGAAATAATAATCATCCGCTTGAAATTAAAATCTATAACAGAAAATTGACACATTAACTCTAGAATGACAAGAGGATATGTGGAACTATTTTCAGCTGCTATCAATTGTACATGGCTGTGCTTCTGAAGCACTTAGTGCACATGGATTCCTGACACATTTTCTGTCGAGGACAGGCTTTGTAAAATGATTATTTCTGTAAAGAGATATATCATAAGTTTTTGCCTTCATTTTCCATAATGCGCATAGTAACACCTGTGAAAGTTAAACACATTGTAAATAAAGCAGACCATACAAAGTAAATTGAAACTGTATTTTAATACCATTTTACGCCAGCAGTGACATTGCTTTATGCATCAAGAACATAAGATGCGCAAATATTTTCTCATTTGGCTTTTGAGTTGAAGATTACATGACTGGAAAAAATTGCTTATACAACTAAAACTTCGTCTGAATAGTTGTGTGTGTGATTCATGCCATTCTATTCAAAGTATAATTTTAGTCTCTTTCACTTGCCCTTGAAAAGCTTTTCAAGAGAATCTTGAGAAAGTGTAAAAAGGAAGATAAAAGATAGGAGATAAAATATTTATCATCTTTGTCCTCACTGTCTTTAAAGAGGCACCAGAATGGCTTATTGATGTTATTGGCCGTAACCAGTAAGAGATGGGCTCAGTGGTGTTTAGCAAGAAATCAGGTGTCTAAATTGTGATCCTAAGAGCCTTTTCCATGTAACACCATGATGCCTTCCTTGATGATTTTAAGGGTACATCTTTGAAGCACTGAATTTGTTGTTACAGTGAGTGACAGTGCCCTGGTGCAGGATGCAACCTGGCCACAGGAGCAGGGACCATGCTTAAGGTGGCACCAGGCTTGGTGGCTCTTCTCCCAGCAATGAACAGCCCTCTGCTGCTTGTAGCACTACCATGCTGCACAGCCCTGGTCTGGGTTTGAGCTAGGCCCCAAAAGTACTCCCCAGAAAGGAGACCAGGGCTCAGTTTTCCCACAGATTGAAACAGTGGACATATCCCCAAAAGAATGTGCTATAACACAGAGTCAGCCAACCCCAGAGCACAGTCCCTAAAGGAAGAGAGTTTTTACGGTATGATGAGATAGCCCCATCTGTCAGTGCAGCTGTGCCATGTCTAAGGCACATACCTGATACCACCAGTCAGAAGACCAAGGAGGTGTCTTTCACGTCACTGGCTTATCAAATTCCCTTGTACATCTATGCACACCTCTCATCAGTTGAGACAGCGACTATTTCAACACCTTTCCTTTTCCTCTTGATTAATTAAGGAAGGGAAAGTTGAGTATTTCCAGCTTCTCTTATGTTGAAAACTAAGGCCTAATCCTAAGCAGTGTAAACTTATCACCTGGTCATCTTTATGCTTAAAGAATCACTGAGTAAACTATCATGGTGAGCCATACCCATATTCTGGGTTAGAGCCTGCCTACTTTTCACATAACATCTCCAAGGAAAGGAGTTGTTGGTGCTTATACTCATCAGCAAGATGGTGTACTTACATTAAAATATACATTTTGCTATCTGTTCTGGTTTCAGAAGGTTTGGAGTTAATTTTCCTCTTAGTAGCTCATGTGTTTTCGATCTCATATGTGAAGAATGTTGATAAACACATTTATGTTATGAGTTGTTGCTACTGTCCAGCTTTCCAGGTCTCACTAATGTGGAGGAGCAGGAAGCTGGGAGGGATATAGCCAGAACAGTTGACTGAAACTGGCTAAAGAGAGTATTCCATGCCGTAAACATCATGGTCAGCATTTGAGTTGGGGCTGGCCAGGAATGGGCATCTTTCTTTCGGTCCCTCTCGCTCCTTTGCTTGCTGCTCGGTTTCATTTCCATGATCACTGCTTGGGATGGGCTGTATCAGTCATTGGGATATCAGGTGGTGAGAAATTGTGCATTGTTCATTTTGTATATTTTAGCATCCTTATATTTTGTTACTATTGTAATTTTCCTTTGCTATTCTAGTAAACTGTCTTTGTTTCAAGCCATGAGTTTTCCTTTCTTCCCAGTTCTCTCCCTAGTCCCACAGGGGAGGGGGGTGAGTGAGCAAGGAACTGTGACTAAGGCTAAACCACAACACTAGCAAAAGATGGTTTTAAGGTTATTACTCTGCAAAGTGCACATTAGAGATTTCATATACATTCATCTTATTGTTACAGATCAGTTTTGTGAACTTTGTTGAGCAACAGAAATCTGTATGATGTGGTTTGATGTTTACAAAACTGACACCTTTAATTTTGTAAAAATACTTAGGAAGTCTGTAGCATATGCACATAGAGCATATGGAATCCAAAACACCCTTATTATCTTCCCTAAAGCAAGTGTTTCTGTTGAGATACTCCAATAGAACTCTCCTACAGGATTTCCTACATATGTCTTTTGACACTTGGCTCCTCCTTTCTCTCAAGCAGAAATGTAGATATGCTGTTAATGTCAGTGGCAGATTTGTATGGTGAGCTTTCTTATGTGCAGTAGGGTAGGATTGCCTGCTGTGCTCTAAGCCTGCTTTGTTTATAGATTTAGGAGGGGATTATCATCCCCTAGCTATAATTACCTTTTACCTTGTTGCCTTAGCCATGGGATCTGATTCATGAACAGGTTAGAAAAAGACTTTTCAGAATGTGGCACATTTTCAAATCCTGGATATCTAAAATACTTGCAGTATGGAAAAAAGTTACATCATATACCTAAATCTGCTCTATCAAAGTTAATTCTGATTAAACAAGCTTTCCTAGAACCTATGGATGACCAGCCTGTGACCTTGAGCTTCCAGTTCCTCTTCATATAAATATACAAGTATGGAAAAATGCTCCCAAAGCCTTAAAGATAAGTACATGAAGTACCAAGTACTTATTCCAAGCCATTCCATAGGTTGAAAGAGGTACATTTAGACATAAAATGTCCTCTCATCCATACAGAAACTAAGCTGCTGTGAATATCCCTATATTAAAAGGACGACAGGGTAATAACTTTAGGACATAATTTGAAATTCTGCTTAGAAGACTCAGTATTTTTTGCTTTGTTTGTTTTTTTTTTTTTTTTAAAAAAATCTCCACATTTCTTCTTCTTTCCGTGCCTCACCATGATTTTTAGATCATCAAGTAAGCCTATTTGGCCTTTAAGATCTTTAAGCAATACAAGGAATAAAGTCCAGCTTGCCATGACTATCTGAACTTTGTACCTATTATAGACTCTTCTTCCATACTGCTCTCCTGAGTCTCTTCTTACAAACCAGGAACAGAGCATATCATAACTGCTTATCTGGAGCTTAAGTGTACGCTTACGGTGCCAGTCAATCTACACATGCACATTGATTGATGGGATCACTTCTGCCAAAAAAAAAAATTGTATCTTTGCAGAGAAAGCTCATCTATTACAGGGATTCAAGTCTGTCTCTCTCTTCCCACTCTCCCTCTCTCCTGTTTCAAAACTGATTTCAACAGTCATTATAAGAAAATATCTTTGAGACTTCTGTTCCTTCAAAGTTGATGAAAATTGACCAACAGATTCAAAGTTCTAAAATAAAAAGGAAGACAGAGATTGTATAATTATAATTTCCTCAGGAAATAATGTTCAAAACAGATTTCTGAGTCCTTAGATGCAATAATTAGAGTCATTACCATATAATACACATTTCTACTAGCATTAACTCACTGAATACAGATAATATTTGGAATTTAAAGTGGACAACACCCTTTTCCAGTCATTTTAAAAAGAATTAAATCTAAGGCAATTAAGCATCATTAAATTAAATGATTCATGGAGACCCAGTTTTCAAATCTTAATGCCTAAGCTAGAAAGATTTCTGCATTTAGGTGTTGAACCAATATCCTAGATGATAATTGTCACTTACCCAAGTATTCTGCTGGAAATAAATGTCAGATATGGTCTTGGTCTCCTTACTTTACACACAGAAAAAGAAAATTCTTAATGGCAAAATTGTAACAGATCTATATTGGCTCTTCTTACTGCATAGATGCTCAACTTGACGTTCTTATATTTGTCCAGGTAGGAATAACTATGCTGCCTGCTTATGACAAGGCACATAACAGATCAGATAGGGCATATAATATTTTTTCTATGATCAGAAGCAGTGGAGATGCATTGAATAATTATTGCTTGTTCAAAACCTGGTGAACATCATATGAAGCTAGCAGCTGGTAATTTCAAAGCAAACAGGAGAAGATACTTCTTCATATAACACGTACGAGTTCAGTGGCTGAATTTTTTTTCCACAGGAAGTTGAAGATGCTATCAGACAAACTGACAAAGGGACACAAAAACACCAGTGATCTGCAAACCACAAATCACTGGAAGCCAAAGGATTGTTTGGAAAAAGTATCTGCAGCTGGTCACCATTTCTTCTGTTTCTTTGCTATGTGGAGAAACAAGATTTTACTTGGGTGAATATCTGTACAGTATCATATATCTGTCAAGCATCCTGTACCCATACACGCAGCAGCGAAGTCCCCTCTCTGCTCTCATGTCCTGTGGTGGAGAACGAGAAGATCGCACACACTTAGTTACTTCTCATTACTGCATGAAAAACATTCAGACCATTACTCTTGTCTAAATATAAAATTTTAGCAAGCAAGCAGAGTTGGGGGGAAAGGGACTTTTAAGGTCAAAACAGTTCTTACATTCTTTCAAGATGAATTCTCAGTCTATGAAAGAGAGGCCCCAGTCTTCCTGCCACACTGGAACCTGGTACATAAAATGCTGAGAACAAACCACAGTGTATTTCAACATCACTTTTAATTAGCTGTTTTATAAGAAAGGAATATTTTATCTTGTTATTTATGTTCATACTAACTGTTTCTGTATAATTTCTGTTGTTCTTCAGCAGTCTTGCCTCATAAGGTGTTATGTGTATTTCCTTTTTAAAATTAGCAGGTTTATAATTGCCAAACACACAGTGGTCAGAAGGCATCAAAAGCATTTTTACATCAGAAGATACTTTACATCAGAAGATTCCTTAAATATGGCTTCACACAGCTGTTTCATACTAATGCTTTATCATTGAAAATGGTTGTCAAGTAGGTTATATGTTTTCTTGCTGAAAGGAAAATGCAAAAAACCAACCTCGTATTCGCTCTAGAACAGTTTATATCTTGTTGCGTATTTAATACAAAAGGCTATATTTATATTTTCAAGAAAGTTTCCATGCTGTTCCAATGTACCTAATAAGAGACATTTTCCCAAACTAAATACACTTACATTATCCTTGTTTTCAAGCACACTAATTTATAAATAGGAAGAACATCCTATGTATATTGTTTGCATTAAGTAAGTTATGTTTTTATATGCAAATCAAGGTAGCATAATAAAATGAACTTCATGGGAAGAACCAGGGAACATTTTTCAGGTTAACTGCACTGAAAAATGCCATTTCAGGTTGATTATAAGTGTGCAAATGACCTCAAGAATAAGACATATCCACCATAACGGATTTTGAAAATTTTAAAGTGAATGCAGTGTTCCAGTGTTTTACCTGTATCTTACAAAGCTTTATAATTTGAACTTATTTATTTTAAAATGAAATTTTAGGTCAAAGAGAAGATTTCAGTTGAGTAAGAATTAATTTTATGTTATTATCCAAACACAAAATAGACACATTCATTATCTGCAGAGCTCTGCTTGTAGGTAAAGTCAAAAGTTAATATTTGCATAAAGTTACATAGAACTTACTTCATTACAACATAAATATTACCAAGATGAACTTCTAAGGCCACACTTACATAAAATTACTTAGAATTTACTTGCTTAAAAGCCTAAATTTTATCTAAGGTTCACTGATTCACCTAAAAGTTGGCCTACATGTAAAGTATGCCTAGGGAAGGTACTTACACGTGTTGAAAAATGTATGCAACTTCATGATTTCCTCAAGTCTCTCTAATTTTGGTGATTCATACATCCATGAAATTCAAAGCATATGAAATAAGTTTAAACTTTGCCTAATGCAAATTACTCTCAAATCTCCACCAGACTAAACACTATTAATTTCTTGAATCTCCACATTAGGAAAGGCAGCTTTTATATACTGTGAAATCAAAACACCACCAAGAGAATATCAGAATTGTGAGGAGACTGTACAGAGAATTACAAATTAAAACACAAAGTCTTTAAGCTCACTAAATTACCTTTTTCAAGAAAGAAACAGTATCTGTTTGTTGTCAAAGTTTTAAAGACCAAATTGTGGAACCAGTCAGCACCCCTAATCAGACTAGAATGGTGAGAAACTCTTCTGCTGACACAAAGAAAACACTTTCTTTAGTTTATTCAACTAATTCAGCCCAATGCATGAAAATACTGATCGCCTGAATGAGATACAAAAAAAAGTAACACCAAAACCTAGAATTTTTTCTGTTCCTATGAAACTATACAGAAGAGCCTGAGATCCAGGAGCTGTAAAAATACTTGGTGATTATTAACAATTCTTTAATATGCATTTCTGTAGATAATGCTTTCTTGCTTGACTAGATACATTCATTTAGTGTCTAAAACATATTTGAACTTTAGAAAATGGATTACATATCCAACACATTCATGATAGTGCTCCTGATTAATAGAACTACATTTTAAATGCTATTTGTGTTCATTCTAATTGAATTCCAGCTCTGTTCAAAAGCAATTTAACATCAACCGTAAAGAAAAGAATAATCACTGAGTAAGTTAGAATTGCATCATTTTAAACATAATAAGCTACAAACTGCTTAAATAAACATACACAGGTATATTATAGGCTTTTTGCTGGCCTTACATATAACTCTCCATGCTAAGTTCATTAATTTGCTAATCAAAATGTTTGGATCTTCCCAAACAGCAATAATCTAATGTTCTTTAAGAAACTAAAATTACTATTAAAAAAAAAAAAAAAATTATCAAATTTACTTGCTTATTGCTGTAAGTCAATCTACCTGGGGAAAAAAATGCCTTGTACTACCTTAAAGTCTTGTGAGACTTTTCTTTATGGAACGTAAGATACTAATTTTCAGAGAAGCCAGGACCACGTAAATTTCTTATTCTGTAGGTGCAACAAAATGGTATTGAATCTCCTATGTCAGACTAGTCTAAAATAGGGCTTTTATTTGGTAGGTTTTCCGATAACTGTCTCTTTATAGATGAATCATATCATGATGCTGGAAACTTGGCAATTACATCAGTGACTCTGCACCATGCGTTGTACATGACCTGCATACTAAGGGAGAAGAGTACAAGTAGAAAGGAATGCTTTGCAGTTGCTGAAACTCACCTCATCTCATTACGTCCATTGTGTGCACAGTCTAACTCAGAAAACAAATGTAAAACCTACAGCATCCTACAATCCAGATTACTAGCTGTTACTGCTTGAGTTCCCACAAAGTGTTAAAATAATGTCTAACTATCCTGAGATTTACAGCTGAAAAATACTCCAGAAAAAAAAAAATTCTGAGAGAGATTTGGATTTGTAGCAGTGCTCAGAAGATATTTAAAAGATTCATGCCAAAGTTTTTACTGTGTGAGAAAATGTAAGTGAAGTACCTAAGCAATATTGACCTGATTTTCAGAGACACTCAGTTTGAGCTCCCATTTAGGTCACCCCTAAGATTATACAAAATAGTCTGTTTGTATAATCTGCAGCCTTGAAGGAAAGGTCTCCTGTGATCTCTCATAAAAGAGTCTGGGCAGATAAATGCGAGTAACACAAAAGACATTGTCCTTCTTTCCTGAAAGTAAGCACCGTAAGCCCAATAGGTTTTCCAAACACATTGTTATAAGCACTTTGTTCTGAGAGGATGAAACTATCTACAATGCTTTTAATATTCTTTTTTCCTTGAAGTGTATTTCTATTTGGTGGCTTTCATCCAAGTTGTTCCAAATTGCTTTCTGAAGAGACAAGGAATAATTGATGGAAATAGGAACAGCAAATACTACACAGAAAAGAAAACAATGTCTAGGAACAGAGAAAAGAAGTCAAATCTGTTCCAAAGTGGAATTTTGTTTTATTTCTAGCTAAAGAGATAAACGTTCTGCTTCAACATGCTCAGCCTTAAAAAGGACCTGGTGTTTTAGGTGTGCAATTATCTGCCTGAAACACACACTACAGAAGTACCTATTTGTATCTATAAACTTCTGTGAACATTGAAACACACGCACATATATATGTACAGTGCATTAGTGTGTATATGTCCCTTCCCACTGAATGTATTTAATGCTTTACTGCTTAAAAAAAAATTATTTTCACACTTACTTCCGCATTGTCATTTAAGAAACAGAAGCCACAGTCTTCACAGTGCAGAGTTCGTTGAAGATTCTGAAACTCCAAACTTTTTTACCTCTTGCCCCCACATAGGAAGGACATGGACATGTTGGAGAAGGTCCAGAGGAGGGCCATGAAGATGATCAGAGGGCTGGAGCACCTCTCCTATGAGGCCAGGCTGAGAGAGTTGGGGCTGTTCAGCCTGGAGAAGAGGAGGCTCCAGGGAGACCTTATAGCAGCCTTCCAGTACTTCAAGAGGGCCTACAAGAAAACTGGGGAGAACTGTTCAGTAGGGCCTGTTGCTATAAACAAGGAGTAATGGTTTTAAAATAGAGGGAGCTAGATTCAGATTAGATATTAGGAATATATTTTTTTTTACAATGAGGGTGGTGGAAAAGTGGAACAGGTTGCCCAGAGAGGTGGTGGATGCCCCATCCCTAGAAACATTCAAGGTCAGGCTGGATGAGGCTCTGAGCAACCTGATCAAGGTGGAGATGTCCCTGCTTGTTGCAGGGGGGTTGGACTAGATGACCTTGAAAGGTCCCTTCCAACCCTAACCATTCTATGATTCTATAATTGAAAGGCTGGGGAATTGTGACAATGTCTACTGACTTACACAGACCCTAGATACAAGTTCATTTCCTGGCCTTCAAACACTCTCCCCTTGGACCTTTTACTATACAGGGGAACTGTAGATTGGAAATGGTGCAATGACTCACCAAGGGAAGACCATGCGTGAATATAAGGAACTGGAAGGGAGAGGCATTACTTTTTGTCACCTCCTCCTCTAGCATTGCATGACTCCACAGGGCTCAGGGAGTGGCAGAGGAGGTGCCAAGGTGCTCAAGGTGCCAAGGTGGCAAGGCTGTGGCATGGATGCCAGAGATTATGGGCTCATGTGCCTGTAAAACCTCTTCCCACACAATGCCTGGGCCTACGAGTTTACCTTTCTTTTGTGATGTGATGCAGATATTAAAGACAGACGGTGTTAGAGAGTCATCTGAGCAGAAGTCAGGTCAGCCCACAACTTGCCACCACCACATTTAAGGTTCCCTTCTCATAGTCATGGACCAACACTCAAACCAGATCTGTTCCCAAAGATCTAATCTTGATTTTACTAGCTGATAAAACTAAAAGAGAAGTGTTAAGTGACTTGCCTAACAGATTTTGAATGTGCTTTAACACATTCAAGAGCTCGTGAATATTTAAATATTGATTGCTACCTTCCTGCAAAAGAGGGAGACTTTAGGTTAGAGCTCCCCACTGATCTGCAGAAGATAGATGTCAGTCATTGGGTCACAAAAGGCAGGGGAGGTGGAGCAGGCCTCAGTACGGCTGTCCTTTATAGTGGAAAGTGAAAGAGCACAAAGAAATTTTTCTTTTGTCACAACGGAGAGAGGAAAGGCCTGTGGAGAGCAAACCATTTCTTCCCTCTGTCCTGCCACAAACATTCTCATCAGCACAAGCACTACCTGCCAGTGCTTCGTCTCCGCCAGCTCTGCTCTCAGACCTTGGAATATAATATGTGTAACCAATTTCATATTAATCCGTATTGGAACACAGTAGAATATAACAATTTTATTTACATTTTATAAACCCTTAATATGGACAGATAGAGAGACTGGATGACAGGTTAATGTTCAGAACCATCTTGAGCCCTGGATATACTGTACCCAGGCAAAACAGCACCCAGCTTGCACGATCTACAGCTGTGAAATACAGATGAAATTAATACAGCTAGTATGTGCTTACTCATACAGATACTTCAGAAGAAAAAACTTCTAACAGAATGAATCCTGAATAGTGGATAAGACGAATAAGATTTCCCCAATGACTACTTTCAATCTTTGTTTACAACACAAAAAAAAATTTCTGAGACTCAATTATTTATCTACCCATTATTTATTCATTCACCTAGTAGTATCTTAGTAAACTTGCATGTGGTTGGGCTGCGCAGTTTTCCCCTAAGGATTCTGGCCAAACATTCCTGCACAAAGGAAAGCCAGGGAGTATTTTCATTTGAAAACATAAAGAAAGCAGGCATATGTTTTCATATCTCTTTCATTTCAGCTTTAACTGGTGATGGACATATTCCAGACAGCCTAGTTCAAGCTTGGTTAAAGTCTTCAAATGTTCAGAGACTTCTGAAGTACCTTTGCACCTTATTGTGCCCCTTAAAGCAGCTCCCAGAAAAACTTCCTTATTTCTGGAGTACACTGAGAAAGTATATTTCATTACACATTCCAAATACAGAGGAGAAGAAATGAATGTGAGCACTCACACACAGACACGCATTCTGCCACTGTAAATCAAACTAGTTTATTTGAGGATATTGCTATTCTCAGAAAGTGTAATTTGCAACTACAGCAGGCTTGCTCAGTCTCACTCTGAGTTCCTCTTTTTTTTTTGCGTTTTGCCTGAGAGTCACAGCTCCTACCCTAAATATGCAAAACCTGCTGCTTTCACTTCACATCATTTCCCTGAATTCATTCCTATCGCTTGTTTCTCTTTAGTGAAAAAAAAAGCAAAACCCAGTCACAACAAACAAACAAAGTGTCAGATTTTGTATCTCATAATTGTCAAAAAATGCAAAATCAGAAGGGAAGGAAGGATTTGGACAAAGTTTTGTCAAGTTCTGGTGAAGAAAAGTATTCGGAATGTAGTAAAATCTTTCCATAAACCTAGGCCAACCTTCACCATTAAAGTATCTTACATCTCTAGTCTTAACTACAGTATCTTGTAAACCATGTGTAGTTATAGTTCAGCATGAATGCGCCAAAGCTCAGCCACCATAGTGACTACCTATTAAAGTAAAGAAAGAGGGGAAAAAAACCCCAACACCCAAGTCTTCAAATGAAAAGAATCAGAAGCCAGTGGCTGAAGGAAACCAGCTCTTGGTGTAATAAAAGTAGCGAGGAGGGTCTGAGGGGCAGCATTATACATTTCTTACTAAAGTAGAGAGATGCTAAGAGGCAGGAAAATCTAAACGAATTGAGGTAGCATTGCAGAAAACAGTTTGGCGGATGAATGAGATTTGACGTGTGACTGATTGTACTCAGCCACTCACTTAGGCAATCCATATTTCAAACACAGTTTCTGAGGAGAACTATGGTTAAGACTATATTATCTGGATAGCTAGAAGCTCTGAAGTGCTAGAAAACTGCATCAGCCACTGTATAGAATCATAGAACGGTTAGGGTTCTATGATTCTAGGGACCTTTCAAGGTCATCTAATCCAACCCCCCTGCAACAAGTAGGGACATCTCCACCTTGATCAGGTTGCTCAGAGCCTCATCCAGCCTGACCTTGAATGTTTCTAGGGATGGGGCATCCACCACCTCTCTGGGCAACCTGTTCCACTTTTCCACCACCCTCATTGTAAAAAAAAAAAATTCCTAATATCTAATCTGAATCTAGCTCCCTCTATTTTAAAACCATTACTCCTCGTTTTATTGCAACAGGCCCTACTGAACAGTTCTCCCCAGTTTTCTTGTAGGCCCTCTTGAAGTACTGGAAGGCTGCTATAAGGTCTCCCTGGAGCCTCCTCTTCTCCAGGCTGAACAGCCCCAACTCTCTCAGCCTGTCCTCATAGGAGAGGTGCTCCAGCCCTCTGATCATCTTCGTTGCCCTCCTCTGGACCCTCTCCAACATGTCCATGTTCGTCTTATGTGGGGACTCTAGAATCAGACACAGTAGTCCAGGTGAGGTCTCACCAGAGCAGAGTAGAGGGTCTGTAGTTTGTAATAAATTCTATCTATTAAACAGGATATAAAAATCATATTTACAAGGTTATAAATTGGGTTTAAAAGTGGAAGCCTTCATGATACTAAAATACAGAGCAAGACAAAGTACTATATGTTAAAGCAGTTTAACTATCACTCCACAGAGTATGATTAAAAAGAAATTTTGTTTTTTTCAAGTAATCACCTTTACAAGCAGTGACAGTAAATATTGTGGGAAGGCACACAGAAGAGTTGTCTTTATTTATAGCAAGACAAATCTATCCATCTCCATTTATTATAACTACTGTCACTTCACTTCCCGATCCCAAAGATTGCTTGTAAAGTTCTTTGAGATCCCAGGAGGCAGGGTAAGGCATTGAAGTCCAGAGTACTACACTGCATGGAGAATGAAGTTTACCTCAGCTATCACTTAAATAAAAATGAAGCACAGAGTGCCATTCTTGTGACAAAAAGATTTTGCCTTGGCTTTTAGTCCAGGGCTGAAATTTACTTTATAGTATATTCATCGTAACAAAAGGACTATGCTTAAAGAATTGAAAGAATTTCAGATTTTGTAATAAAGCAAAACATCTCTAATGACTCTTTAATTAATGTACTGTAATTCGGGTATCCAAAAGATCTAGAGATTCAATAAACTGAAACGCTTCATTGTATTTGCATTGTTTCAGGCGTGTCCTGAGTTTACTTTCTCAGTAATCCTCTTTAGACAAGTAATTTACCTAAAACTAACATAATTGAGCATATTTGTAATAATGCATGTGGTAATGTGTCTCACTGGTACACTTGTATACAACCTAAAGTTTCTCAAAGTAAAAAAAAAGTACAATAAATTAATTATGGCACTTCAAGTCTCTAAGCCTTTATATCATACTCATCCACTTCACAATATGACATTATAGTGGTCAAATGTAAGCCATGACAAAATTAATTCCTAGAGAGACAGACACACTTCTGCAATAAGCTGACTTACTTCTGTAAGACCCTCTATCTGTCCTAGTAGTATCAATAACATCAATGACACTTCGATGGCCCAGTTTGCAAAGCACTTCAAAAACTGGAATATCTGGCTCCTGGAAAAACAAAAAATTGTATTCCTCCCACCTCACCTACGTTTTTGTGCTTGTACTACACTTAGCCCTTCAAAGCAAGCTGATAAAAACCTCTGTCATGCCATTGACCAGTCTTGCTACAGTTGCACTGGAATGGAACTAAGCAAACCACTATAAAGCACAAGAACTCTAAATCACAAGCCATGAGCAACATCCTAAGGGCTCGTGTCCCTTTCAGCCTCTGTAATCAGACCAGCAATACCAACAGGACCGGGAAAGAGGGAAATAACTGCCAACTGGATCTCACCTAGGTGTAGGAAAAAAAGGGAGGTTGATTTCCTCTGCTGCCAGTGTGGCCATTTTAAATAGGAAGAACAATTGCAATAAATATATCCATGTTTTAGTGTTTGCTGTAAGAGAAGAAAGTCCTTCTACAATCCAGGAAATGCAGAGGTAAAGATCAGCATGCCAGGTACTGATGGCTACAAATAGCCCAGTGATGACACATCTCTAAAGAGAAGCCTCAGACTGGATACCTCACTTCAGAAAGACTGGAGAAAGCTTGATCAAAATCCACTGTTATTTCTCATGTGTACCTTTAGGCCATGCTTACATGTTTACCTGTTGACTGTACTATTATCATGTTCACTATTATTTCTTCAAACAATTCCTAATTGACAAGACGGACTGTGACATTTAATAGTACCCAGTTAGGAAGGTATCTTTCAGTGGAACTTGCAAAAAATTTGGATAGAAACTGCCACTGGCTATCCTTTTTCTTTTTTTCTCCAGAAGCTCATTATGCTTAATATTTCAGTGGACTCCACCAGGGATTTATTATAAATTTTAGTATCTTAGCCACATGAAGAGGGATTGAGTTGAGAGGGTTTTTTTAGACGTTCTCCAATTGAGCATTAAGTGCCCATTGTAGCACTAACTCCCTCATGATGTAACAGATGCTGTTATAATTTAATTCATGTGAGTTCCATGAATATTTATGTATATTAGTTAAAAACAATTCAGCTACACTAATACTGTTCTGTGTTCCCTAGTCAACAAAAAAAGAAGTGGTGCCCTCCTTGCCACACGCTTATCTCTCTGTTATTAATGCACAATAACAAATTCCAAACTCTCAGGTGGGAACATTATATTGTAATTGCCTAGTAGGCTATTAGGGCATACCTGTATGTCAGAATCAAAATACATAAATTAACTTTGTTGTAATGGGAAGAGACTTATTGATTTCTTCTGCCATCTCGTGGAATAATTATTAATTGCAAGACAGTATCAAGCTGTTTCACATGGTTTTGTAAAAGCAGAACAGGAACATGGTTCAAGTCACTTTGCTTCCTACGTGAAAAATCCGTTGCCTATAAAGTAGTCACCTTGTTTCGTAACACCCTATAGTCAAATATTTTTGATCAGTCTACCTAAAATCTGTGGCTTATCTTTCTATATTCCTTGTGGATTGTGCAGTTTCCTTCATTAAGCTCTGATTTTTCTTTGCTACAAACTACTTTTAGATCTTTCTTCATGATCAGAAAGATAATATGCTTCTTTTAAAACTCCTTGCATAATGGAAGTATTTATTTTTACCTGGACTGCTAGTTGGAATAGATTTTTCTTTTCAGTTTCCAAACTAATTGTTCTAACAATAAATATTCATTGATTGCTTAATTAAACTTATTAAAATGCAAATTAAAATCCTAAACCAATGACACTAAAAAAGAACATGTTACAAAAAATGATGAAAGATCAGATGTACTTTTTTCCATTATCCAATATAATGTCAATTAAATATAATTGGAAATGAGCAAGTGCCAAAAAAAGTCTGAAACCTCTCCTCTCCTCTCCTCTCCTCTCCTCTCCTCTCCTCTCCTCTCCTCTCCTCTTCTGCCATACGATATTTCATCTGTAGGACACCTAAACACTTATCTAAATCCCATATTTTTAATCTATAGACACTTGCTAAATTACATTCACAGAAGAACATAGATTATAAGCTCTAGGATACCCCACCAAGAGTGTGATGGAATAACAGTAATGCTTGAGGATTTAACCGTGGAGCTCTTTCTAGCACTGATGTGAATCAATAAAGGTAATCTCTATATTCCTTTTGAAACTACATGTGTGAGGGTTTGAATAATTTTCTTTTATTTATGGTTATCCTTTGATAATGCTTCAGCATATTAATATTACCAAACAAGGTGACAGTGGAGCTAAGCACCATTTACCCCTTTTAAAATGAATTAGAGTTGTATAGGTGCAGTCTAATCCAGCAGACACTTCAGAGACTGCTCCATCCCACTCTCTCCTCCCCAGCTCTAACCATAGGAGTAATATACCCTTTTGCCATATTTCTGCTCCTTCTAGAGCAGATGCTGCTCTCTTACACTGCTGCATAACATATTTCAATTGGTCAAGAATCCTCCACATATGATGTCAAGACTAACAAATTGAATGATTATACAAATAAAAGCCACTTGACATGGCAAGTTACTGTGTTAACACACTGACCTCTTTCAAATTGTAGTATTTAAATTCCTCTGACCTATTAAATGCCCTTCCTCCTTCATGTTGCTGCCATACCTTTGTGGTATAAAGCATGCTGAACCTGTCAGAGGGATGGGAGTGCTTGCAGAGGTGACTGGTTATTCTTTTGTCTGTTTGTCAAGATCTCATTACATGTGGGTCAATCACAACACAAAGAAATACAGAAGTGTCTCCTGTTTGTGGTAAAACTATAGCTATAGCTATATCTCCACACAGCTCTTTGCTACTGCTCTGAGCCCTGAATCAGTGACACAGAGTCCTTGCCTGTCTGTCTGGGACACTTTTCTTAACCCACTGCTGTCAGTGGACTCTGACAAGAAACAAGATGTAGTCTCAGTCTCTATTACCCTGGTCTCCAGCATGGAGGACAGTAGAAGATCGTATACAGGCTTAAGTTCCTGGATGGCTGCCCTAATCACTTTTGCTGCATGTCCTTGTTTTCAGAGACTTTGCAACCTTAATAGCAAGGTTGCAAATAGCAAGGTGTTGAATTACGATCTCTCTGTACAGGCCTAGTCCATGTCATGTTGATGTGACAGCTGCCGTGAACCAGTTTGACTCTGACACAAATATTTTGCTACTTAAAGTGGGACACAGCTCATATGTTGTAAGCCTATGAAAAGATTTTCTCCAGTACCATCTTTCACATCATTAACAAAACCTGTTGTGTGTCTTTATTGCTGACTTTTTAAAATAGGAGCAGAACTCAAGTCACATTTCAATTACATACAACTTAACAAGACTGTAAAATTGAAATGCTAACAAAGCACAAATCTTTATAGTCTCTTTCTTTCAGAATGTGTAATGTATGTTCTTTTGTAACGATAATTCAAGTAAATACACTTTCCTATTTGTTTTTTCTGCTACTGTATATCTGCTGCAAATAGGATTGTTTTCTGGTCAAAATCTTACATTCAGTATTGAATTGCAGTAGTATAAACTGTTGTCAAAATTTTTCCCCTGATATCTCCTCGAGTAACTTTCCTGCCTCATCTCAGACCCAGTCCACAGATCTGTACATGCTGAGGATCCCTATGATACCTCCTCTGCTTCAGCATCACTTCCAGACCCCAGATCCAATCTCTTGACCTTGTGGACTTGGACAGCTTATGGATTGGGTAAGACAACTTGAACATCTGGAGTTTCTTATGTTGCCAGCCTTATGCATACAAAAACACTAGCCACTGAAAATTAAAAAATTTGAACAAATGAAGCTGAGTCAATGGAACTTTTATCTGGTTTTTGAGACTTCAAAGTTCTGTTGAATCTTGTTTTCCAGATGTCTCTGAAGGATAAAGTTCTGATACAGTTTCCTGCCTCCAGGTGTGGAGTTTCAGAATTCTACCAGATATTATGTGTGGGACCTGGTAATGCTGTAGCTCCTGCAATCCATTAAAAATTAAATCTAAGTACCCTTGTCATACATAAGTCAATAGAGATTTCTGAGGTCAGCCCAAGTCAGAGGACAATTTGGTTGCTATGTTAATGGAGCCATATTCAAGGAACTGAAATACATAATCAGCAGTAATAATGATTCTGCAAGACAAATTAGGTGGTTAAAAACATGTAAACAGACCCACAGTTTTCAGATTATGTCATTAGTAATAGCTGTGCCACTCCAACACTGTCAGAGAGAGAGAATGCAACACAGACCTAAATGGAAATTGCCAAACTGCCTTGTTGATAGGGAGGAAAGGGAGGAGAGCTAGTTCATGCCCTCCCAGCTATGTTGGCTCTGCAAGGTTAAGAGGAGTGGAAGGTACTACAAACATATTTTTACCATTGGAAAACCTGCCATTTTTCTATATTCACAATTGAGAGTATAGCTAATGCCTAACTTTTTTTTCCTACTCTCTTACTTGATATCAGGCATTTGCTTTTCAATACATTCCTGCACTGCTTCTTGACATACTTTGTTTCTGCTATTTAATCTCCTTGTACATAAAGCAGCAGTGTTGCGCAAAGTGTCATTGCTCACCTCAGAGAGGACATGGGGGTAACTTTAGTTTCTCTAGTTCTTCCACAACAGACCACAATTCTGGACCTTTATATTGAAGCTGTGTGCGTAAAGCTGAGTGTGTTAACCATTTATACTCCCATGGATATGACGTTTGCCACAACACCCTTATTTGTTGCAATAGAAATGGTGTCAGTTTCAATGCTAAAGGTTCATGTTAATATAAGTATACGCAATGAGAGGACAGTAATGCATGTTTACAAAGTATTTCAGTGATTCTTTCTCAGGCAGTTATAAATTATTTCTTAAATGAGAGCTTTTTACACTTGATGAATAGCAGATGATTGTCACTACTGTTTAATTTTAAAATTAATTTGAAGTATAATTCTCCCACTGTAAAGTGCTCTGAGACTACTAGGAAATGAATCACATTAAATGAACTTCATTATAAATCGTCATCTTTACATGACACTCAAAAGTATGCACTGGAAGAAATTAACGCATCAAAGCAGGATTCTCAATGTTTCATTTAAACATAAAATGCATTTCAGAATTAATTAAAATGAGAAAACACTAGATGAGTACTGAACTTGTTTTTGTGGAACTCCTAGACCAGACTTACATAAACCCCAGGCTTATACTTAGTAAGAACACACAAATTTGTAAATCCTGTGAAATTTTACACTTAAGTATTAGTTTCAGAATCATGCTATTGAAAAATTTAAAAGAGGGTTACAAATCTGAGCAGTCTTATACCATAGGTGAACTTTCACTAATTAAATTTAACAACAAGAAAATCCAGTAAAGCAGGAAGGAAAGCAAACAGCAACTTTGCATTACACTTTCTACATAAAACCATGACTTCTTGATATTGAAAACAACAACAACAAACACACAAAACACAAATATTAAACTTACTTCCAAATCATCATTAAACTACACTTCTAGGAAAAAAAAAAGTACAAAATTAAGAGACACACTGTCAGATAAAACACAAAGTAAATATTGGAAGTTGCATTTTGTAAGCACAGTTTCATCTCCTGGCAAAACTCGATCCTTTGGAATGAGAAAGGAAAAGAAACAAACCAGCTCTGAACTAATATGGAAGCTGCCAATGACAGTAAGCAAAGGCAACGGCTTGAATATCCAAACTATTCAGCTTAGGCAGACATGCAGAATATTTCTACTGAAACAGAAAACTGCAAATGAAGAAAATATAACTTTTTAGACTGGCATTCAAATAAAGTTTTAAATTATTTCAAAACGAAGTACAGAGAGTTTGACTTCCACTAGGAGGCTCCTTCTCTTAGTCTTTCTACTACTTGTTTAGCCATTTAGAGGTACTATCTAGATACCACAGTGGGCTACATTAAACTAGGGAAACCATTGTCATGATTAGTTAAGGAACTTGTCTCTGCTCTACTCATCTGTTTTTCTCTAGCACCTGCTACTTTTTTATAGCACAGAATAAAAATGGAAAATACAAGTCTAAAAGGTTAACTTTGTCAATATCTTTCAAAAATTTGTCAAAACCACAAATGTGCTGAGAACGAAATGCTACAGTCAAATGTTGGAAAACAACAAAACTTAAATTTTAGGCATCGCTCACCCCTTCAGAATTATTACAAAGAACCAGATATATAATATGCAGATGTAAAGTTGTAATTGCAAATACAGTATTAGAGCATTTTTTACGTGGAGCTTCAGTGTTTTATTAATAAAAAAGATTTGCTAAGATTAGCCCCGGGGAAGGGAATACTACTTTCTTCACATCCACTGAACAAAGAGAAAAGAGAATGCAAAATAAAAATTAGCTAGAGCTATACCAACTAGATTAAAACTTAATATGCAAGATAATTCTTAGACTTCAAAAAGGTTTTAGCGAAGAGTTTAAAATTTTCATCCAGCTGGTTTTTGAAATTTCAGGGAGATCTTAGAGTTACTGACAAAGACTTTCTATAATAAAACCAATGATCTTTCTTGCTTGGAGCAGACTAACTAATGTATCCTCATTGTAAAAAACTTTAGGAAAGAGGCAAGTTTGTTCTTCTACACACTTATCTTGCTACGTATGAGCAGACATTTCACGACCAACAACTGAGAGCATGAAATACTAATGTACAGAGTCTAAACAGCACAGTCTTGAATGGTTTGTTTTTCTCAGCTGGTTTACATTTAGTAGACAAGGCAAAGGTCTACAAAACGAGTATTTTACAACCCCAAACCAAAAACCAAAAAAGCAACATAGCTGCCCCTGACCTTACACAAGAAAAAGAAAAAAAAAAAAAAGAAAAAAAAAGTGTGGTAGAGGGACTGCCTTTATTTTGCTCCAAAATAAATGTTGACTTGCATTTTCAAAGGAGAGAGGGAGGAGGGAAGGAAGACATGAACTTAATGGAGCCTAGAAGAAAAGCGAGTTTGTTTAGTTCCTACATTCATCCTTCCCTAGAGAATTATCTCATTTAAATGCAAGACCTAGTCATGGAAAAATAAAAGCTTTGTGAATGTAGGCATGACAAGTACTTATACTTGCAGTGATGAGTCAACTGGAAGATCAGTTTGGTGTAATACATAAACATAGGTACTTATTAAAGCCTGAATCTCTGGAAGTTGAGAAGCACCACATCTTTACTGCTGCTGTCTGTGATAATCCTGAAGGGATTTCTGTGCAACAGTTAAGTGTCACTAAGGTCATTATGTGGCATTTAATTATTATGTTGGAAAAATGGAGCTTCACACACTTATCTCTGATTTAAATGTAGTTCAGTAGCATGGAGTTATGAGTGACTTTTTCTAAAACTAAAATGGATGTGAATATATATGAAGGAGCAGTATATTCCACTTATTCCAGAGTATTTCAGCAACAAGGCAGATCTAAACCAAGATGTACAATTGAATCTGACAATACTGTAACTATACTACGATTTATAAATAATAAAAACTATAGACATAAGCTGTATAGGCATATAGCTGTATAGGCTATCTCTGTATATTCCTTTGGATTATGTTTTCATTATCTTCTAGTTATACTTGCCATCTGTACTGAAATTGCTTAATAGAATGGTCCTTTGTCACAAAAATACATCATCAAGATGCAGATACACAAATTCTTTGTTTAAACAAAAGAAAATGGTAAAAATGATGTCTTATTTCTGCCTACTGGAAATATAAGAAAAACTGCAGAAGAAACATAAAGCATAATGGATTACTTGTGGATTACAAAATAAGTGCACAGCTGCAAGCATAATTTATGGGAGTAGCAATAAAGGTGAATGTATGCCATCTGCAATAACAGGACCACTGTCACCAGTGTGAGAGACAAGGTTCAAAGGTGGAAGCTTGGAAGACTAGTGTCTTGGTAAATCAAAATCACTGCTTAAATAAATGTATTACCCAGGTACAGAGCTTCATTTTACAGGACATGAACTAGGCAGTGAACAACCAACTCAATTACCTAGTTTTCCGTAAGGTACTAGATGATGTAGATGTTACTAGATGTTCTGTTGTATAACAAAAGATTCCAAATACACTCATAGCTACAGTGCTATCATGGACAACGCATCTTAATACTCTGCTGTTGGCAATGCTGTACTCATGCAAAACTTTAAGCAAATCAATAAAAACCTTTGAGAAACTGTGAAATGAAGCATATGGGCAAATCTGTCTGACTATCACAGCTCTCTGGGATATTGCAAAAAGCATCTGCCTCATCCAGTGCCGTTCATTTTATTAAACCTTAGAGGTTTTAAGAGGCCTTTTTAAAAGATTCTTAAATTAATTGACAGCATATATTTTTCTTTTTAAATAACGATGCCTAGTTTCAGTATTACTGGTAATAAATTCATGCTTCTGAGAAAAATGCAAGAACTTTGCCCTGTTAGAAAATTTATTGAAGGCCCACTGGTAAATCAAAACATACTGATGCACAATTGTATTAGAGGCTTTATCCTGTTATTGAACACAGTACAGTGTAAGTTCATAAGTTCTCAGTTATACAAAAACACATACACAAACTGAATTCCAAAAGTACAGCCATGAAACATGTCATTATATATCTCCCTTGGCTCATCTCACAGTTGTGAAATGAGCTGGTATATTTCTTATAAGTCTTTCTGTGATTTATGATTTCTATAATAATGTTTTCATTGTTTCCACAGTTACTTAACACTGTCCTATTGCAAGTACACTTGAAAAAAAATCTACCTATTGCAGACATACAACAATATTCAAAACATCTCTGTATTACCATAGAAAATAGTTTCAGTGAAACTTTTCCCTTGTTCCCTCATCTGCATCTCCACATTTCTCCAAAGTAATTATTTAAAGACACTCACACAGCTGCTTTATTTGATAGGCAAAATGCCTGTCTTCATCACCTAGAGATCACCTGTCAAAGCTACACTTATGGTTGAAATACATCTTGTTCACATCCTTTAGTGATTCCAACAGAAAAATATAATGCTGTTTAAAAGGCTGTTGCTGTCTCTAACTGCATATCTCGGTTTCCCCCAGTCAGCTTATATGACAAACAGTCCAAGCTGCCACCTCTGGCACGATAAGCAGAGAAGTTCAAGAGATCATGGCTATTATCTCTAATGAGATACAGTTTCTGCACTAGTAGCAATATCCCATGATACATATTCAGTAATACTCCAAGGTAATGGAGAAGATGAATTTTTTAAACACAGCTCTTACGACATTGTACTCTGTCATTATAACTCTCATTTTTGAAGTCTATGTTCAGCATTAGTTGCAATAGCCCAAAGAATTTCTTTTGTGCCTTATTTTAAACATATACTTACAAGTTTTGCCACATCTGAGTTTATACAGAAAAGAATAACAAAGAGGAAATGTCAAACATAAAAAGGAATCTCCTTCTTCCATACCCTTTTACCTGTACAGTGAGACCTACACGAGTTTGACGGTGCAGTAAGATTAACTCATTAAACACAGGAGCCCAATCTCTTGTAAGAGTCTTCTATCACATTTCTTAGTGTTATTTTGTTTCTGATATGCTAACTTTTTTCCTGTTTAGCATAAACTGAAAATCTCACTTCTGTTACCTAACAAGACTTTTATATAACCTGGACATTTGATGGTCTGAAATGTAAGATATCTTTACAACTGTGGGCCCTTAGAAGGAATGTATCCCTGGAAACGTTCAAGGCCAGGCTGGATGAGGCTCTGAGCAACCTGATCTAGTCAGGGATGTCCCTGCTTCTTGCAGGGGGGGTTGGACTAGATGACCTTTGAAGGTCCCTTCCAACTCTAGCCATTCTATGATTCTATTTTTTGAAGTATTGCTGTTGAAACTATTTTATTTTTTTTTTCACTATGATAAGTGAAAGTTAAGATGAAGAAAAGACCAAGGTCAGAGACCAAGAGCAAGCTAGTTCTATACTGACTCTAAAAATTTGATTTTCACCTCTAGCTGGAACCTGAGGTGCCATAAAATGATTTAGCCTAGTTTCTCTCTACTACGGTCTATTCTAAAGGAAAGTCAGCCTTCAAAAGTAGATATATATCTAGATCAACCAGAAATGCGAAACCTTGTGTATTGGTTTTGTTTAGTACTGGGGGAGCTACAGTGGCAGCTTCTGCAACAAGCTGCTAGAAGTTTCCGCTTTGTCCAGTGGACTCGGCCGGGCCTAGGGCAGACCTACTGCTGGCCAGGGATGAGGCAATTGGTAGCAGAATGTTCCCTGAAAATGCCTCTGCGATAACGTATTTAAGAAGGGGGGGAAAAAAAAAAAAAGAAAGAGAAGAAGATGTGAAGAAGCTGGAGTAGGGGCAGAGAGGGGGAAGAGTGAGCCTTGTGGGCCTTGCGGACCTGACCCTCTGCCTCCTGCCAGGCAGCCGACGGGGCCTGACTCAGCCCAGCCCGGCTGCAAGAAGTGGAGAGGAGATGTGAAGAGATCCTGAGAGAATTTACCCAGAGTTTATTTCCTATGCTGCAGAGCAATGGTTAGGTTTTTGATAGCCAGCAGGCTGTCATATCAGGCAAGCTATAAGGTGCAACTCTTTGATGTGCAATGTTCAATGAAGAGTCAAATACAACCATGACTTTGTAAATATGTGACTATACATGCCTCTTCCTGCAGACTCCAGATCAGCAGCAGGTGCTTATTTTGGGCAGCTCAGAGAAACAATTTATATTAAACTACTGAAGAAGTTGCAAGCGAAATAAGACATTTGTTAATCCGTTTAAGGTGTTCTGGTTTTATTTAGTGAGGGTGGGCTACGGTGGTAGCTTCTGTAAGAAGCTGCTAGAAGTTGTTCCCCTTTGTCCAGTGGACTCGGCCAGGCCCAGGCCCAGGGCAGACTTGCTGCTGGCCAAGGCCGAGCCAACTGGTAGCAGAATGTTCCCTGATAATGCCTCTGTGATAACGTAGTTAAGAAGAGGAAAACAGAAAAAAAAAAGAGAGAGAGACGATGTGAAGAAGCTGGAGTGGGGGCAGAGAGGGTGAGGCGCAAGCCCTGTGGGCCTGACTCAGCCCAGCCAGGCTGCAAGAAGTGGAGAGGAGATGAGATGTGAAGAGAACCTGAGAGGCATCTGCCAGCCTGTTGTGAAGAATTTCTTGTGAGAGGAATGGCTGCAGACGCCAAGGTCAGTGAAGAAGGAGGGGGAGGAGTAAGGTTGCTCCTGGCCAAGATTCCCCTGCAGCCTATGGTGCAGCCCATGGTGGAGCGGGTTGTCTCCCTGCAGCCCATGGAGGCCCACGGAGGAGCAGAGATCCACCTGCAGCCCGTGGACGACCCAATACTGGGGCAGGCGGACGCCTGAAGGAGGCTGTGGCCTGTGGAGGGCCCATGCTGGGACAGCCATTCTGGAGGGACTGCACCCCATGGAAAAACAACCCATGTATTTTGAGCAGTTCATGAAGGACTGTAGCCCATGGGAGTGACCCCACGCTGGAGCAGGGGAGGAATGCAAGCAGTTCTTCCCCCGACGACAAAGCAGTGGCGTAAAACAACGTGTGATGAACTGACCGCAACCCCCATTTCCTCTTCCCTCCTGTGCCGCTCGTGGGGGAAGGTAGTAGAGATAATGTTAAGCCTGGGAAGAGGGAGGGGTGAGGGGAGGTTATCTTGTTCTCTGTCTTGCTATCCTGCTTTGTTTTTAGGAATAAATGAATAGTTTTCCCCAAGTTGAGTCTGTTTTGCCCATGATGGTAACTTTAAGAATTTCTCCTTGTCCTTATCTCAAACCTGGAGCCTTTTTTTTCCTTATATCATCTCTCCCTGTTGCCTCGGAGGGTGGGGTGGAGTGAAAGAGAGACTGGTGATGATGAGGGCTAAACTACGACATAAGGATATATGGAAATGGATATTCAAAGTAGTAACAGCCCTTGGCTTTTGGCAAGTAGCTACTGCAGCTGTTGGACATCCCAGATATAATCAGAGATCTTTAATTTGTTTAGATTTTACTTCCTCCCCCTCTCCTTCCCCTTTTTTCCTTCGTTCAGTAGCTTAAATGACTTTCAAAGTATTTATTGTATGTCCTAAAAAAGGACAGTTATGGGACCCTGAGACTTCCTGTCAGCATTGGATGCAACATTGAGTTTAATTAGAGTTCCTTAGGATGTTGAATAGCCTCTAAGTGCATACAGGGAAAGGCTGAATGTTGTAATTAGGCACAAAGATAAAGGAACACTATTCTAATGAAAAGTAGGTAATTTAACAAAATGAGATAATGTTGTAACACTATGCCATAAATAATCCTTTTAATTTTTATGGCTTTATGGTTAATTTTTCCCTAGTTTTGTTTTATTTTGTTCTCTATTGCAAACTGGTAAAATTTGAACATTTGCATTCAAAACTAAGTAACATTAAGAGTGACTGAAGGCATTGTTTTAAAAGAAGGAGAAAGAAAAATGTACTAAGGACATCTGCTTTTTTAAATTGGTACTCCTCTGTTAAGTCTAAAATATGAAGTATTTGAGGTAATACTACTCTAAAAATAAAGTTGAAAGAAGCATGTCTCATCAGCACTCTCTCTTATGCTCCTCAAAAAGGTCGACCATAACTGTCCCATTTCTTTCTTTTTTTTTTTTTCAATAATAACAAAGGATTACTTTAGGTAGATTACAAACAATATTTGATGTATCACAGAAACTTTTGTTTCTGTGATATATATTCTGCACACATATGTATATGTGCCTGCATACATATACATATGTGTGCAGGCACATGCACATATTTCCCTCCTTTCTGAAAGTCCAGTTTGCAGGCCAGAAAACACATTTACCTCTGCCTCACCATCCTTTCCTTCAAGATGAAAAGCAGTCTCTTTAGTTCGGTGGGACACTCTCAGCAAGCTCACTTGCATATAGAAATCCTGATAGACAGGAATAGAATGGAATGCAATAGAATAGAATAGAATAGAATAGAATAGAATAGAATAGAATAGAATAGAATAGAATAGTTATAGTTGGTAGGGACCTATAAAGCTTATCTAGTCCAATGGTCTGACCAGTCCAGGGCTGACCAAAAGTTAAAGTTTGTTATGAAGGGCATTGTTTAAATGCCTCTTTTTAAGGCACTGACAGGGATGGGACATTGAATACCGCTCTAGAGAGGCTATTCCAATGTTTGACCACCTTCTCAGTTAAGAAATGCTTCCTAATATACCGTCTGAACCTCCCCTGATGCAGCTTTGAACTATTCCCATGCATCCTGTTACTGGATCCCAGGGAGAAGAAATCAGCACCTCTCTCTCTCCAGTTTCACTCTTCAGGAAGCTATAGAGAGCAATGAGGTTGCCCTTCAGCCTTTTTTTGTCCAAACTGTAGATAGTGTTCTCAGCTGCTCCTCATAGGAGATGCCTTCCAGGCCTTCCATCAGCTTTGTTGCCCTTCTCTGGATGTATTCAAGTGTCTTAACATCCTTTTAAAATTATGGAGCCCAGAACTGCACACAGTACTCAAAGTGAGGCCACCCCAATGCTAAGTACAGAGGAATAATCCTCTCTTTTCACTGGCTGGTTATGCTGTGTTTGATGCACCCTGGGATGTGGTTTGCCCTCTTGGCTGCCAGGGCACACTGCTAACTCATATTGAGCTTAGTGACAACCAGCACCCCCAAATCCCTTTCTGCAGGGCTGTTCTCCAGCCCCTTCCCTTCCAATTTATATTTGTGTCTGGGGTTCCTCCATCCCAGATGCAGAAGCTGTCATTTGTTTTTGTTAAATTTCATTATATTGATGGTTGGCCAATGCTCTGGTCTATCTACTTCTCTCTGCAAGGCCTTTTGTCATTTGAGTGAGTCCAGTTTAGTATAGTCATCAGACTTATCAACTGTGCATTCAACGTCTGCCTCCAGATCATTGATAAAAATATTGAACTGAACTGACCCTGAAATTGAGCCCTCAGGAACACTGCTGGTGACTGGCCACCAGACAAATGTAGCCCCATTCACTACAACCCCTTGAACTCTGCCGTTCAGCTAGTTCTTCACCCAGTGCACTGAATACCTCCACAAGGAACACATGTAATGCTACCTCCATCCCCAAAATAGAAAGAGTCTGTCTTTCCTCCAAAGAAGAGTCTATCTTAGCAGCAAACAGTATAAGAAAATACTGTTTCATACAGGAACAAGTCTTCTGTGCTTTCAACAGGAGGAGTGCAGACTGTGATTTTACTTTCTTCTGTAATAGAAGAAAGTAAATAATAATAATGTAAATAATACTACTTAAATCATGGAAACATTTAGGTAGGAAAGACTCTTAAGATCTTTGAATCCAACTGTAAAATGTTACATGTTACATAAAAACATATTCTTAACTGTAAGATCTGCTGACACAGGAATCTAAAACCTAGAACAAAGGCATGCTTGTGAGTACACTTTGTTAACAAAGCCAAAACTGTAGCTCCTTTTTGACTCTGAGCTACTGTGGTGCATTACTCCTCATATATTGTTGGTAGCTGCAAGGTACTGTGTATGGTAGTTAATGTGGAAAAGACAACCTCAGTGGGTAACAAAGTTTAGCTCTATATTTTTTATTTCTGCATTCTGGAGAATGGATTGAGAGCAGCCCTGAGAAGGACTTGGGAGTGCTGGTGGACGAGAGGCTCAGCGTGAGCTGGTAATGTGCCCTTGCGGCCCAGAAGGCCAACCGCATCCTGGGCTGCGTCAAGAAGAGCGTGGCCAGCAGGTCGAGGGAGGTGATTCTGTCCCTCTACTCTGCCCTGGTGAGACCTCACCTGGAGTACTGTGTCCAGTCCCCAATATAATAAGGACATGGACCAGTTGGAGAAGGTCCAGAGGAGGGCCATGGAGATGCTAAGAGAACCGGAGCACCTCTCCTATGAGGACAGGCTGAGAGAGTTGGGGGCTCCAGGGAGACCTGATAGCGGTCTTCCAGTGTCTCAAGGGGGCCTACGGGAAAGATGGGGACAGGCTGTTCAGTAGGGCCTGTTGTGATAGGACAAGGGGTAATAGGTTTAAATTAGAGGGAGGTAGATTTAGATTGGATATTAGGAAAAAAATCTTCACAATGCGAGTTGTAGAACACTGGAACAGGTTGCCCAGAGAGGTGGTGGATGCCCCATCCCTGGAAATGTTCAAGGCCAGGCTGGATGAGGCTCTGAGCAACCTGATCTAGTCAGGGATGTCCCTGCTTGTTGCAGGGGGATTGGACTAGATGACCTTTGAAGGTCCCTTCCAACCCAAACCATTCTATGATTCTATGATTAGATAGAGAAAAGCAAAAAGCAAAAATTTATTACAGAATCAATAGTTCCAAGACTCAGGCATTCAGGCAAGATTGTGCAATGGGTGATGACCGTACTTTTCATTCTCTGGAATTCAAACTGACAGAGACCAGTATATACAGGATCTTACTTTTCAAGCATTAAGAGCTAAATACTGAAATACTAAACTTGGAGAAGTATTTGATTTCCTAATTGAGTTTTCTACATGTTTTGATTCATGAAGAGTTTGTTAATGTTAAACCAGATTAGATTAATTCACGGAGCTGTGGTGCTGCAACAATTGCCCCTCACAGCCTATCAAGCTAATAGTTTGCTTAGCGTCATGTGTGTGGCATCTGAAAATAAATTGTAACTCTAACTTTGGAATGTGGGCTGTTTTGCTTTGCCTGAGATACAATGCAGTATCCGGTATTATATTGTGGGGAGATTTAAACAAAAAAAAAAAAAAAAAAAAAAATATAAAAAAAAATATAAATTTC
>WHYT01015488.1:18448-29866 GCA_009806455.1 Tetrax tetrax | reverse complement strand
GAGGTTTTTCTATAAACCTAGGTTTTTGGAAACCTTGCTAAAACTTCCAACCTATTTGTGCATATTACTGAATTTATGCCCTATATGCGCAGAAGTTATGAGCGATGTCAGGAGCACTTGGCATTAGCCCAGCCCTTCTCAATGGGTAAATAGTAATAGTTCAGGCAACACTGGTCTTGAAAATACCATTTTCCTCCATCAAATTTTTATGCTCCAGCCCTCTTGCCTTGAATGTCAATAGCAAAACATCCAGTGATCTCCTGTGCATAACAGGAGGCCTGTGAGAAGGAGCAATTTTATAGCCTAGTGTAACTATTTAAAAGACTACACTCTTGACAAATTTTAGTTCATGTTGAAACAAGAAGTTGAGTGTTTTATTTATTATTTTCCCTGAAAGGTAAATATACAAACCTGACTGGAAAGTACCAAGTATTTTTCTATAGTAATGTTTATATACACTTTTGACACGAGGCAAATTTTATAGGTGCTATATGGCGTATGACAAGGCATATGTTGGCGTTCTCTCAGATCTTCTCTGTGACCTGTTTGGGAGAGAATGAATATTTGGAGCCATGAACTCATTTTAGCCGTTGAAGAGTGATCCCCTTTTGAGTTGAGTTCACTCCCTGGCACTATGATATGGTGCATGTCAAGAGTATGGGTAACAAAGTACAAGGGCTGTAGTGCCATCTTATAACATGTCCTGATTTTCAGATGCAGTATAAACAAACCACAAATACATATGTAAATTAAAACCAGACATTTCTGACTTTTTACTGTAGCCCTTTATAATGCCCTTCCCACAAGTCAGAGTGATTTGCCTTTCTTTGGTTAAACATAAGCCCTTTATTCTTTCAGTTCTTTGTATTGCAGGTCATTTAGTGTGTGTGCTTTATGTTTATGAAGGAATCGCAAACCAGGCTAAGTAAACTCATAATCTGTAATATGATGCCTGTCTTTTCCCTCTGATCTTACTGTCGATTATAATCATCCTCTTTTTACATGGCTTCTGCCATCAGTTTTCAAGCTGTAGCTGTCAAAAACTCTGAGACTTTCCCCTAAGATGAGTGACCATATACCAAGTGTTGTGTTTCTGTACCCATAGCAAATAGCATGACATAAATCCTTTGTCCTTTCCTTCATCTATCACTATCTAAGTGGATTTCTGTGCATTTTTCCTTACTTTGCCACTCCACTTGTAATGGAATATGAGGGAGAGTCCTAATATCCTCTCGTAGTATTTAACAGTTTTTAATTAAAAACTTTTTAATCCCTGGACAATATGAAAGAGGATCAAAACTTCAGGTTTGTTATTTATTGTAGGAAAATTTATAGGAAATTTTAACTTACTTTGCTTAAGGGAAACTACTGTAACAAAATTTTTACTGTCTTTTTAAAAGTAAGTTCTGGAATATCCTGTTTATTCTATGAATTGGCTTAGCATTGTCTACTTTGGTAGAGTATAAGCTGAAGATGTATCACTCCAAATAACTCCTAAATTTATAATTTGAATATATTAAAATAAATTGTTCTCAAATTATAATTTTAGGCATAATTTTGTTTCTTTCTGAGTTTTCTGGAGGATTTCTGAGCTTCCTTTTATGCCTGATGCACAGTATTGTGTCTCTTCTATTTTCAAGAAAAGATATTTAACTTACAAGATTTTGTTGTCCTTGTAAGTTAAGTTTGTGGGATGCAATCAGAAAAAAAATATATCTTACTAGCAAATGAACATCTAATACCTCTCAACTCTGCTTTCAGAACTCCCTTCATGAATTCTTGCTAAAGATTGTTATACCTTCATGTGTTTTCTCTATTTTTCAGCAAAACCAATAGGTCTGCGCTCACTTTCAGGGACACCAAATACATACCAAAAGCTCTCATCAGACCTATGTGCTTCACAAGATTATTTTAGTATTGAACAGAGTTTCCATAGTTATATTTTATTTTCTGGAACTTTCTTTGTTCCATATGCCCCCTGGTCTGTTCAGCTCTGACAGTTGCATACAATAGATTGTGTTACATAGATATCATATAGTATATTGTGCCCAGATGTATTCTTTCAGCATTGCAGCTTTTCTGTTAAGAAAAGCTTTTTTGTTGCCTAGGTGTTTTCTTTTGTAGTCTTTTGTTCAGTGTTCTTTCTGTGTCACGTGGAAGTAATGCTTAATGTGAAGGTGGGAGTGGTGATGTATGTTTTTGCAGCACATGCAGTACACCTAGAAATCTCTCCCTACGCTTCTAGAGCAGATATCTACCTTATGGAAGTCTTGCATTACCTCCATATAGAGAGATTTTTATTCATGCATGCTCGATTTTATTGTTATTTGGAGACACCTAGTTCTTCCAGTGCTTTTTTTATAGACTCAGATGTCCCTGGAAGTTATGGTTTCTGCCAGTTGGAGGAGATTCAGCTGGCACCATATCACTGAACCTGCATCTTTCTTTTGCATTGCTGGTTTGGTTAATTCTCGGTTTTATACAGACTTCTGCCACATTCTCGGTTTTATACAGACAAATCTGAAGGCAGACTGTGTTTAATCAAGCGGTGCAGTCCATATGTGATAGTAAATTTGTAAATCTCTTGTAAGTGCTTGGTTCTTCAAGATGTTTCCGGACCTGGTAAGTCTAGTCAATCTTAGAAACACCCCATGTTGTACATAGAAGTGATATCAGTATTTTAGTTTCACTTTGGCATGCCTAAAATAAAAGGTTCTTCTGCTTTAGTTTTATATTTGAAAGGCTAGTTCTTAACTTTATTGTTCTGGCAGGAGATCACCTTATGGGCCTGAAAAACTATTGACATTGATCTTAAGAAATTAAAATTGAGGTTTTAGGAATAGAGGGTCTGTTTACTCAGATTCTGTACAATTTTATTTTTAAATCCAAACTCTGGTCAAACATCTGCCAAGTAGCTGGGAAGAAAGTTATCTCAATAGAAGAATATACCTTACCTCCACTCTAATTAAGTGCTGAGAAAATTCATGTTCCATGTGTGCTCTCTTTGAGACTACCCTCCAGCAAAGGTGAAAAAAGAATGTCAAACTTAGGATGTTCTTGACTCTGTTTTGGAAAAAAAATAAATGTATTAAAATGGAAGGAGATCACTAGTGAAAAAGGTAATGCCATCTTGAAGCATTCAGAACAACAGCAGAAATGTACCTATGGCAGTTAGCCTCTAAGATTTCTGCAAGTGGAACAAATTGAACTCTTCTGGGTTCCTCTTAGGAGTCAGGTGTCTGCTTTTACCAGGGTTCTTGATCAGAGCAGACTTTACGGCTTGAGCAGCAGGAAATTGAAGAGTCAGTATTTCTACCTATTTTCAGGAACTTTTAGCTCTTGCTCTGATCAGCAACTGAATTGCTGGCATATGGGTTGGAGCATGAGACAAAGCCTCACATGGTTCCAGTGACTGAGCATGACACTGCTTCTGCACTGTTTTATCAGATTCCCTCCAGCTTGCTTTTTGCTGTGGATGTTTCGCCATGTGCTGAGTGTACATGTAGCCGAGGGAAAGAATAATCTGTAAGGAGACTCTAAGTGCTGCCACTTCTGCAGCCTTGTTGAAATCAGCTATTTTCCTGTGAAGACTACTGTAATTTTGTCCCCGGAGTCGCTGGTACTAGTCAAACTGTGTTCACTGAGTTGCCTAACTTGACAAAGATGCACGTAGAATAACAGCCCGGCTTCTGTCAGAGTATCTGACATCAGGTTACTGTTTACTTTTGCTTGCATCCATGGTAATGGTCATATCCAGTTTAGTTTAATCAGCAGTTGACTATAACATGGGTGAGGGGAGCGTATGTGTGTATATATAGTATCTAAGCTGTATTTAGAAGTTCTTGACAGAAATAAATAAACTGAGCTAAGTAAGAGATCATGCTGCTTTTGTCACTGAACCCATGCAGTTTATAGTGCTATTTTTTATGTAGTTTTTGGGGGTTCTTTTTGTTTGTTTGTTTGTTTGTGCTGGCAAGAGGCCCTGCACTGACAGTTGAAGTGTGAGGTATAGTTTCAGTTAGGTACATTGCAGACTTTGTTCTGCAGGATAGGAATATGAATTTACTTTTGAGAAGGAGGACAAAACGGGGGTTTCATGTTCATTCAGCTGCTTATGTTCATTGCTGACTTCCTACTGAGGTGGTCAATAATCATAAAATAGGCACAGACAAAATGCTTTGATATTTTTGTCCCTTCAGACATGATGCAGTTGTTTCAAAATTAGAGGTTTTGTTATAAGAGTGAAAGAATTTCAATGCAGTAATTAATTGATCCTCAAAGACTTCTCCTTTACTTCATTCACTGTAATAAAAAGCTTAGTATCTTTGTGGAAGCAGAACTTGTTTCAGAGTTGTAGACAAAATGTTGTTTTGTGAATAGTTAACAATCGTACTGTGGTAGGAAATAAAGGACAACAACTGCATGAGACATTTAATATCACCGTGGTTTAACTAGCAGCTGTGTGATGGATCGGATCCTGTTAAGTCATTGTCTCTCTTGGAGGAAAGGGACAAATGCTACTCGAGTGGCAATCGATAGTTTCAGCTTTTAACTGCATTGTATGGACAGTCCTGCCCAACGTTCCTCTACAAAAGAGTTTTTATTTTAAGAAATAGTGGTAACATTTCCCTGAAGAGATGAGCTTTATCAGGGAAACATAGCAGAGGAAAAATGAAAAGAAGTTTCTAAGACAGAATAAGATACCAGAAATAATGGGTTGTAGTCAGCATTGTGTAGGTGTTGGGCGATGTGTTCATAATAGCTAGCTGTTTTCAGGCAGCAAGTTTCTGTCCTCATTGGGCCCAGTTGAAGTTATGTGGTTTTACCCATATTCACTGACAGTTTTGTCCTGCTCATGTGGTGTGCTAAGGACGGGTGAAGGTATTTGTAAGAGAAGTGGAAATATGAATGACCAAAACAGGTGTTGATATCCAAAGATAATAAAGTACAAAGGGCAGAAGAGTGTTGAAGTAATGGTATGGGAAAGGCACCTCAGACTTCTGAAATGATTGTTCAGTTACAAAAGGTGATTAAACTTTTGACTGTCCTAGAATTACTCTAGAGTAATGGTTTTCTAGATTTTATTTTATGCCTTTTTTTGTTCCATAATGCAGTGAATGACATGATATGAACCTGTCAGGCTAGTGAATCCTAGCCCAGAAGCTGTGCCATGACAGAGGAAGTACATGGCATACTGGATATAGGCTCCAAGAGCATTCTCACTCTGAAGCCTCTTTTCAGTGCTCAGACAGTTATGTTCTACAGATCAGCTCAGTATTATTTACTGGGGCTTTGGGGATGGTGTATTGAAGCACTGAGCCTTTAGCCTAGTGCTTTTTTGCCAAAATATGTTGATGTAAGGGAGTAAAATTTGACCCAAAAGCTCATTAAAAATGTATTAAAATACACGTTGGAAGAGGAAATTGGCATTGACCCTGATGAGAGCAACGAGGAAAAGAGGTTGAAACCTTGATTACTTTTTATTCTGTTTACCTAATTCAGAGTTCAAAATTATTCTATGTTTTAATTAAGGCTTGGCAAGGTTTCTTCTGCTGTTCACGACAAGACATCAAAAAAGGAAGAGAGAGGTGGGAGAAAAGAACCAACTCTTTTCCTAATTGTACTGGGTACAGGTAGATGCCAAAAATGCATGTAACAAGTTCTATGGTGCTGTCTCAGCCTAACAGCTTTTTAATAGATTTGTCTATCAAATCCCATTACAAGATTTTTAAATTAATCTTTGATTTAGGTTTACTTCTAATTATCTGTTTACAGGGTGCCTCGTTAATACTTCTAGGGTAGTTTAGAGAGAATTGTAGGAGAAAGCTGCACCTAGGGAATGGAACAATTTCAGATTTACTGTATTTTGGGGTTTTCTCCTTTTATAAATTCATTTGGGAGAGCTAGATTGCTTATGAAATCCTAACCTGCCTTTTACAGGGAAGATTACCATGAAGATGGGTTCTGTCAGCCATACAGAGGAATTGCATGTGCACGAATCATTGGAAACAGGACCATTTATGTGGACTCTCTCCAGATGCAAGGGGAAATTGAAAATCGAATTACTGGTAAGCTTACACATCTCCTTAGCACTGCAAAAAGCATTCATAAAGGTATCTGATTCAGGTATAAGTCGTGCTATCATCCTTTTCAGTTTTATTGGTCAATGACTAAGATATCCTTATATTGAGTTTTAGAGGAGACGAGCCAGTTTCCCACTTGTGCAGTTAGCAAAATTTGGAGCAAAGAAGGTGAATATCTGCTGTCATGTGTAGAAGCTTTTTTCATGTCCTTAAGTAAAATGTCAGGGCACCAACTTTTTAAGAGCTTGTGGTTTGTACTGGAGCTTTTTGCATGATGCATTCAAATATAAGATTTTTTTTAAAAAATCAATTTGTGATGTAATAAAAAATTACTGGGTTTTTTTTTATTTTCTTTAAAAATATATGGTGGCTTTTCCTTTGGGTTTCCTCCCCTATATAATCCTATCAGAGTCTGGATTTCACATTGATTTGTGTAAAACAAAAGTTGACTTTCCTGTTCTCTGCATCTGCTGATTCTTTCTCTTATAGTCTTTTCGGTACAAAGTCACAAACATGCATCCAAAACCTTAATGACTTTTGATAGGCTGTACATCAACATTGGTGTTCTTCACTGGACCTCAGCTGATGTTAGCAGCTGTGACTGATGTACACAGGTAGAGCAAACAAATGAATCTCTGCAAGAGAGCAAATTGTTTATCATAATATGTGGCCAATTAACTCAGTCCAGCAGGAGCTTATTTGCATCCGGCCAGATATGGCTAACTAATTGAATCTTCAATTTTAATGTAAGTAGTTGCCAAAAAGAGTTTGACCTCACTTGTCAGCTCTGTCTCCTTAAAGATATTACCTGAAAGGCCCATTGTGAAGCCAGAAACCCAGGTCAGGATTTTTTTCTGTTCTTGAGATGGTGATCAGATTCTGGGACTGGCAAAAACCAGGCACTGACCTTTCCTTGTGCTGTTACAACTGACTCCCCTTCTTCGTTTCTTCTGTACTCTGTTGTAATTCCAGCCTCTTTTACCATTATGTCGTTAATTAATACCTACTATTGATGCAGTTTTTTACTACAACATAATCTCTTATCTTGTTTGGATGTTTTTCAGCAATATGAAAATGTTCAACTATCTGAAATTATTAAATTTGTAACTCTGTGAATTAGATTCATAATGTTCTTTTCAAAAAAAATCAACCAAAAAACTGTGAAATCTTACAGGAAAATCTTATTGATCAAGTTATACTTGTTTCAGGAATGTACAACATGGACATTCATGATCTGGCTGCTGAATCTGCAATACCGCTGATTATCAGTTAGATTTTTGGAGGCTAGCAGCTAGGACTCTCTGTCCTGGAGTTCAGGAGAATTTCTGATGGAATTGTTCTTTTTGAGGAAAATTCTGTGAACCACCATCTAGAGTTGCCCAGTGCCTAGCTAGGCAGTAATGATAATCCATTAATAATACAACATTTTCAAGCTGTATACATCTGAAGGACATACCAAATGCCTTATGCAAGATAACCCTGAAGATTTCACAGCATACTTGGTTTTTACGAATTTTCTTATATGTAAAACTGCAAGACTGGATGTTCTCTGTCCAAATGGCAGGGCATTTTTGAAATTGCAGTAACTTGTTAGATTAAAAAAAAAATGAGAGAGAGATTTTGCTTACACTTTTGCCCGTGTTTCCTAAGCACAGTTTTTGGTGGAAGATCTTTGCGCTCAGAGCCATAAGGGGTTTAGGGGAAGCTGTGTGTGGGAAACGGTGACATCTACCGCCCTGCACTGAACAGTTAACAAGATTACAGGCATGTGTGTGGAGAATTTTCATTCTGGATTTTCATTTTCCTGCTGTGCAGACTAGCAAGCCTTACTCAAAAATTATGCTTTCCAATTCCTAAATGTAAAGCTTGATTCACCCCTACATGGTCCATATACATGCTGGTCTTTTCTTTGCAATGTGCAAGAAAATTCTCAGATTAACGTTAGTGTGGAGATGCTGAGAGCTGAAGGAGAGGATTAAGTTCCTAATGCATTATGGCATTCATCTTAATGTGATCAGTATACTGAGGTAAATTACGTTCATTTTTCCCCAAACTGCTACCTGTTAGGCTTCTCATGTCCCTTACTAGCAGTACCTCCCCAAATACCAATGGCACACTTCTGCTTTCTTGATGCATGTCAAGACTTGAGAAACACTTGTCTTGTTTATTGATCAAAATGTCTACAGGAGAAAGAAGCTAGGTGATTCTTCTTCAGAATTTACTTAATTAGGAACTTTGGAAATACATGTGAGCATCCTGGCAGGCGTATCTTCGGAGTCGGCACGATCCGCAGCGCCGTGGCACAGCCCAGCGCGGCGCGGGGATTCCCGAAGCAGGGAAGCCCAGGGGGGAGCGGAGCGAGGCGCCAGGAGCCCGCAGCTCGCGCGAGAGCGGCTGACGAGCGGTCCGGTCCCTCTCCCCGTATAAAGCAGGGCCTGGGGAGCGCGGCGAACAGGACGGGCAAACAGGGCGTGGCGCGGCAGGGAGGGCGCCGACCCGGGGCATTTGCTGTTCCCGACTCTCAGGGCAACATGGCCAACACCCGCCTGAGAGCAAAGGCTGCAGCTCCGGCCGGGAGGGCTGCACCGGCTCCCCCTGCGGCGGTTGATGCCTCCGTGCAGCCGAGGGGAGAGGCTGCGGTGCAGACCTCGGGCTGCAGGCAGTGCCTGGACCCTGCTCCCGGGGCACGGACAGGCGGCAGACCTGGCTGCAGAAGGAGTGCCCAGCTGGAGGAGCTCCTGCGGCAGGTGGCTGGGCTGCAGGAGGCTGCGGGACATCAGGGCTGAGAGGGAGCTGGATGCCTGGTTCCAGGCCCAGTCTGCACCAGAACACCAGCACCCAGTCAACCAGTCAACCCCCTCCCCACCCCCCCACCTACACACAACATAAACAATCAGGCAGAAGATTCCAACCAATGGAAAACTGCGGGGACAAAACGCAACAGGAGGAAGAAGAAGCTTCCCCAGAAACCCGAGGTGCTCCTGCAGAACCGCTTTGCTGCTCTGCAGACCGAAGAAGTCAGACCCAGCACCTCGGGGGAGGCACTGGAGCCGTGCGAGGTAGCCCGACTGGCTCACGTGATAACCAGTACTACCAGGAAAAAGAGGCGAGTGGTAGTAGTGGGTGACTCCCTCCTGAGGGGTACGGAGGCACCCATCTACCGACCCGATCCGCTCTCTCGGGAGGTATGCTGTCTCCCGGGGGCTCATAT
The DNA here is from genome assembly GCA_009806455.1 of Tetrax tetrax. NCBI lineage: Eukaryota > Metazoa > Chordata > Aves > Otidiformes > Otididae > Tetrax > Tetrax tetrax. The sequence continues at coordinate 20,572 of WHYT01015488.1, read as the reverse complement.
CAGGGATGTCACCAAGAGAATACCTAGGCTTGTATGGCCCACAGACTATTATCCGCTACTGGTGTTTCATGTGGGGGCCAGCGACACAGCCCGCAGCAGCCTAAGAAACATCAAAAGGGACTTCAGAGCCCTGGGTTCTACAGTCAAAGACTCTGGGGCTCAAGTGGTATTCTCTTCAATCCTCCCGGTCAAAGGGCAGGGGCCTGGAAGGGCCAGAGGTATCTGGCAAGTCAACTCGTGGCTCAGGGAGTGGTGCTACAGCCAGGGCTTTGGGTATCTCGACCACGGGGCGTGCTTTGAAAAGCCTGGGCTGCTAGGGGCGGATGGCGTACACCTAAACGAGAAGGGGAAGAGTGTGCTTGGACGTAGGCTTGCCAGACTTGTCCGGAGGGCTTTAAACTAGTGTTGCTGGGGGAGGGGGAGCACAGTTCAGCCCACGGCTGTCAACATGGCGCCAGTGTCAGCACCAAGTGCCCAGAAGTCGGGGAAGGATCGCAGGTAAGTGCAAATGAACCTAAACTGCGATACAAAAGAACTCCTGTCGCTCGAGCCAGCAAGTCGGTTTTGTTGGGGGCCCCGCTGAAGTGTCTCTATACCAACACACGCAGCATGGGGAATAAACAGGAAGAACTGGAGATGCGTGCACACAAGCAGAGCTACGACCTTGTTGGCATCACGTAGACGTGGTGGGACGACTCTTACAACTGGAGCATCAACATGGAGGGGTACATGCTTTTTAGAAAAGACAGCCAGGGAAGACGAGGAGGGGGTGTCGCTCTCTATGTCAGCAACCGGCTGGAGTGCGTGCAGCTCCGCCTGGGGATGGATGAGAGGCTGACAGAGAGCTTATGGGTCAAGATCAGAGGACAGGGACGGACGGGGGATGTTACGGTGGGGGTCTGTTACAGGCCGCCTGGCCAGGAAGACAGAGCAGACGAGGCGCTCTATAGCCAGATAGGAGCAGCCTCACAGCGGTCACAAGCCCTGGTCTTCATGGGGGACTTCAACCACCCCGACATCTGTTGGAGAGACAATACGGCAGGGCACAGGCAGTCCAGGAGGTTCCTGGAATGCGTGGATGACAACTTCCTCCTGCAGGTGATAGAGGAGCCAACAAGGAGGGGTGCCATGCTGGACCTCGTGCTCACCAACAGGGAGGGGCTGGTGGGGGACGTGAAACTGATGGACAGCCTTGGCTGCAGTGACCATGATGCAGTGGAGTTCAAGATCCATGGGGCGACGAGGAAACTGCACAGCAAGCTCTCTGCCCTAGATTTCAGGAAGGTGGACTTCAGTCTCTTCAGGAACCTCATGGGCAAAGTGCCATGGGAGGCGGCCCTGGAGGGAAGAGGGGCCCAGGAAAGTTGGTCCATATTTAAGGAGCACCTCCTCCAAGCTCAGCAGAAGTGCATCGCGATGAAGAAGAAGTTGGGCAAAAAGGCCAGGAGGCCAGCGTGGATGAGCAAGGACCTCCTGGACCAACTGAAAGTAAAGAAGGAAGCCTATAGAGGGTGGAAGTGGGGACAGGTAGCCTGGGAGGACTACCGAGTGGCTGTGTGAGCGGCCAGGGATCGGGTGAGGAAGGCTAAAGCCCTGACGGAATCGAATCTGGACAGGGATATAAAAAGTAACAAGAAAAGTTTTTACAGGTATGTAGGGGACAAAAGAAGATCCAAGGAGAATGTAGGCCCCCTCCGGAAGGTAACGGGTGTCGTGGTTACCCGGGATGTGGAGAAGGCTGAGGTACTCAATGACTTTTTTTGCCTCAGTCTTCACTAATAAGGGCTCTTGTCTCCCCACCCAAGCTGTGGAAGGCACAGGCAGGGACTGTGAGGATGAAGGACCACCCACGGTGCTCGAAGAGCGGGTTCGGGATCATCTAAGGAACTTGAAGGTGCACAAGTCCGTGGGGCCCGACGAGATGCATCCGCGCATCCTGAGGGAACTGGCGGATGAAGTTGCCAAGCCACTGGCCATCATATTTGAGAAATCATGGCGGTCTGGTGAGGTCCCCGATGACTGGAAGAGAGGGAACATAACCCCCATTTTTAAAAAGGGGAACAAGGAGGACCCGGGCAACTACAGGCCAGTCAGCCTCACCTCCGTGCCTGGCAACGTCATGAT
>WHYT01015488.1:4673-18428 GCA_009806455.1 Tetrax tetrax | reverse complement strand
CTGGAACAGGTTGCCCAGAGAGGTGGTGGATGCCCCATCCCTGGAAACGTTCAAGGCCAGGCTGGATGAGGCTCTGAGCAACCTGATCTAGTCAGGGATGTCCCTGCTCCTTGCAGGGGGGTTGGACTAGATGACCTTTGAAGGTCCCTTCCAACTCTAACCATTCTATGATTCTATGATTCTATGATTTACTAGAGATTAGAAAATATTTAAGGTGAAGATAAAAGCTGAAGAAATAATATAATGTGGAAAGAAGCTGCGACCTGGTGATGCAAAGGAATCCAAACCAGTATCCTCACAGCTCTTTAAGTCTGCCTTGAATTACACACATTCTGTGTTTTTCATGAGAAAAATTGTATTTTTTCAAACACAAGAGTAAGATTAGGATAAAAATTATTCAGTTTTGATTACAAGACAGAGGGTCATCTTCTTCTGAGTGTACTCTACAGCTCTGGATAGATCAGAGTATAATTTTTAACTATATATTATCTATTACATTATATGCTTACGAGCCCTACTAGGCTGTATCCTACATAGCTAGAGTAAAAACAATGACTATACTGAAAAATTACACTTTTAAAAGAGTATGTAAAATGGTTTAGTATAGTCTTGGTTTCCGTTCCTTCCTTTCTCTACAAATTTTCTGTCTCAGCCTGAGCAACTGGCAAAGGACATATAAACTGATGGATCCAGAAGCAGATCTGAGATTTTGGATCAAAATTCCCCGAAAGGAGCCCCAACCACACACCAGGTAAAATACAGCCTCCTCCCCAACCCTGAAAGAAAAAAAGGAAACTAACACAAAGGGGCTAGAAGGGAACTGCAGCATGTTCCAGCCAGATTCCCAAATTGGATTGTCAGGGAGCCAGGAAATCTGCCAAGGCAAACACATGCTCTTTAATGTAGAACAGCCTGAGATAATCTGCGCCTCAGTTCCTCATTCATTCTCTCCCATGTTTTATGGGGAGCGAATGTACCCTAAACATTTTGAAGCAATGTGATCCCATAATAGAGGAAGGTAAAACATTCCCAAGATCGACCATCTCCATTTGATGCAAAAAACACAGAGAGACAAAGGTTAAACAACTTGCTGCAATCACACTTGGAGACAGGAGCACAGTCAGAAATTGAATCCAGACCTCTAAAATTACAGTCCAGTGTTTTAATCACAAAATCCTTCTCCCCTGATTAAAACAGGAAACCAGAACACAAAGTATGTGCTTATTCTGTAACTTCAACATGATACCACAATATCTTAGAAAAATATATATACTTTGAATACGGTCATCTCAGCCAAGTTTATATTTCGATGAAACAAAAGGCATGCATATCATTCTGGAGGAGGCCCATAGTTGAACACCTGGTCCTCATGGACCCAAATAAACGCTGTAACTTCTGAGTTGAGACAACCTTCTATTGGTTATAAAAACATCTGTTCATGCAAATTTTAAGATAGTCTTGTGTAATTTACAAGACTAAAAATGTTATCAGTAGCCGAACTGCACTGAGACTAAAGAGTATTTGCCACACCACCCAAAGAAAGGAGGAAGATACAAGTGGTGCTGCTGTGTAACAGTAAGGGAAGTATTCCTCCTTCTTAAAGAGATGCTGGGTACCTTTGGTATGCCAGACAGATCCAGTTTAGAAAACTATTTGCCCCCAACACTATTGTCTTTTACCTGGAAGACTCCAGCCACGAGCAGGGAGGTGGCCTCAGGTTGAAGTCCTCTGATGACCCACTCCTTTGCACCCTCTTTCCCAAGGCTCCATATTCCCCTTTCCACCTTATAATTACATGGAGATATGTCACATGATTAAAACATACTTGCCCCCATCATAAAGTTGTATGAGTGCCCATCAGATCATGCAGAAGGTCCTCTTTGGGGTCAAAGAAGAGATGTCCTTTAGCTATATGCTAAAAGCCATGGGATATGCAGACCCATAGAGAATAAATTGCCCATTCCAGCCTCAGGGTTCCTCACTAGGGTTTTAACTCAAACATGTTACGCATTTTTAAAGACATACTGGTTTCCATTGTTTAAAAGAACTGGGTTTTTCTCAACTACAATTGCTTCATCAGTTTTCTTCAATGGACTGAATCTTAAAATTTTTACTGTTGTCCCAAACTACCTGAAGAAAACAAGGCAGGAGAACATGCAAATTTATTCGGAATTATTAATACCTCAAAAATTCCTTGCCAAAGTAATGACAATTTCTACTCAACGACAGTGTTTCTTCCCACCCAGTTCTCCTTCTAAGAGTCCAGCATACAGGCATCAGTGACTGCAAACTCAGAACTGATCTTAGTCAGAGTTCAATAAAACAGAGACTTCTCAAGCCAGGTTCCCCTCTGCAGGGCTCTGAAAGGAGATGTTCTCCTCCTGGCATCCTGAGCAGACTGCAGAAAGGTCATGTGGAGAAAAGTGCAGCACTGGCAACAGAGCTAGTTCTGTTCATCTACACTTGGCAAAGGTTGAGTTTATACCTATTTCTTTCTGCTGTGCTCTGTTGTGCCTTCCTCACTCCTATTAAAGCCTCATCAGATTTTCCAGAAGCCCTTAGAGAGGACAAACTGTCAGATATCGTGCATCCCAAATTTCCTTCAAGGTGGCACCAGTACATTCACAGCCTTAATAAGAAATCTAAACAGCTTCAGAACAGGAATTTGCTCAATGGGTAAAATTCAATCTAATTGTTCAATTCAAGAGAAAAATAAATTGGACTAGAGAACATGTAGTCTTTTAGAATGACATCAACTTATAAGATCAACACCTCTAGAAGGGAAGGCAAATGGTTCTACCCGTCTACTCTTAGCACCCAAGAGATTACATCCATTGCTTGATTTTAAATCATGCTAAAAAAAAACATTCTCCGGTATTTGCTACTGATTCATTTCATTTCCACACGCTTGTACCTTTCTGAAAGGACAGAATGTCTCTCTCTAGAAGGGCAAAAGCTATTAATGTTAATGATATAAAAGGTAAGAGCATTATGCACTGAGAAAAAGGATTCAACCTGTTGGCTCGTCCTGTCTGCCCCCTCAAAAAGATTCACATCAGTTTAAGACTATGTCTTTGGTTTAAAATTTTTAGTTTTAGATTTTTACGGAAATGTCTCAACTTCACTATCTGAAGATCAGGACCCTTTTTCGCACTGGCAAGTTTGACTGCATAATGCACATTTGAACTCCAGCAATCTTTAATTGTAGATAATTTCTAAAAATCCACAGCAGAATGCATGGACTGCATAAAAATACCTTGCTAGATGGTATCTACACAGGTAATGTTTTTTTTAATCCCTTAATAATTCATTAGGTACAGGTTTAAAATGAAGTTACAATGGTTTTAGGTTTCAGTGTTTCCACTGAAGCATGTCTTTTTGGAAGCATTAATGTAAGGAGAAACGGCTCTCGCGTGGCTCAACACGAGACTGTGCTGTGCGGCTAGCAAACAGAAAGAGCCCTTTGTTCCACACAGCCTCCTTCCAAGCAGTTAGGTATTTCTTTCACCTTTTCCCCCTTTTCTGCCTCACAAACAGACCTGCATGATTTTATACAAAATATTCAGTAAAAAAATCATAATAATTTTCTGAAAAGCAAAAAAAAAGAATACTCCCAAATTATGGCATTTTATTTTGAAGGGCTAGGAAGCAGTCATGGAGTAGAGGAATATGGGAACAATTCTGAAGCATAAGAAGAGGAAAAAAAGACAGAGCATAAAAAGGAAGGAACTTTGGAAAGGTGGGAAAAACCTGGTTAAGTATGAAAGAGAAAAAAAACTACAACAAGAGCAGGCATGCGATGAGGCAAAGATCTGTAATCCCTGAAAGCTCCTAGACCTCATATGATAAGCTCCTCAAAACTTCTAACTAAAGTTTTGACCTGAGCTTGTTTTACTCAAGTTTCAGCCTTCTCTTCAATTTAGTAAATATTAAGAAAAACAATCTACCAGCAGTGTACTCTTCCCTTCAGCTTTTAAAGGTAGGTCCAAAACAATGATGGCACACTACTGCTTCCATACCCACATTGGTACAAGACCAATTTAGAGGTGTCACAATCCAAATGACAGGATTTTTTTGTTGTTATTACTTTTTTAATTTTAACTTACAAACCAGCAAAGGTTGAACAGTCAAGCATTCAAAATCTATGCAAAACCAGAATGAGAGATGGCTTGCAAATCTTAATTCACTTCCACTTGGAGGGGGCATGTAACGAAGAAATATGTGTCACATAGTAGTTTTTTTCACTTTATCAGTTGGACTTTTTTTTTTATTTATGTAGATATTTGGAATTTATTAAGAAGTCATGCTCAGTACAGGAGTTTAGGAAATACTAGGGAAACCAAAAGTTAAAAGATTATGTTTTTGCTCAATAACAGAAAGTGAACCAATGTAAAACGTGGTTCCCAGCTTTTCACCTTGTGCTTGTTGCTTGCTACTCTTCAGTTACATTTGAGAATGGCTTTTCAAACTTCACTTGAGTACTTCACTATGCACATTTCAGTTTGCTATCTCTTGTACCAATCTCTGTCACAAAAGATGAGAGAACTTTCTGGTATCTCACTATTTCTCACCTTTGTAAAACGGGTCCATAACAGTTTTTTAAATTGCTGTAAGACCTGAAGTAGGATTTCAGCAGTTACAAAAATTATTACATTTTATTGTACGCTGTCATGAACAGCTGTTTTTAATCTTCAATAGTTAGCAATCAATTTTAAGGTAAATATGAAAACTTGTTAAACTCCAATAATGTTGAAATCCTTGCGCTTTCTGTGCAAACAAAATACAAGATTGTGTACCATGTGGTATTATTTTTTTTATATGTAAGATGACTGAGCAAGATGGATGGATTAGTGGTCAGCCCACTGCAGTTATTCAAAGTGTTTCCACTCAAGCCATTGGGAGTTCAGAGATTGCAAACACTGATCAGTAACATACTTCTGAAAAGCATCCATATGTCTTTACAAATTTGCTTTTACTGTTATTTTTAATTAGTCCACCACTGACACTAATGGCCATTAACAAATAAAAAGGCCTCAAACTGCATTCCTCACTCCATTAATGGATCAACTGCGGAATCTATCTCAAGAAATTATACAATATACAGTATTTAAATTAAAATTAACACATAAACTAACGATGATGAAACAGAACTGATGTATTTTCATCCTTATGACTGGATCAGCAAGTGAGCCCTGGCATCTAACAAAAATCACCATATCACCACCAAAGGCAAAATGACACTAACAGAGGTTTTACCTAGCTACTCAAAGACAGGATTCTAGTCTTGTTTTTATCTGACTTTTCAATTTATAATAACATAACATGCGTAAATTTACAACTGCAGCAACCTAAGCAGGAAATCCATCTCCAGCAACCTAAGCATGCATGCATTTTTAACCACTCTTCCAGCCCATACTAGCCCTGTAAACAATTACTGTTCAAACATCATGCCTTTGTGGTATTTTGCTTGTTCGAAATATGAAACATGCAAGCAGAAGTTGCTCCAGAAAACTTGATCAAACCAAAATCCACTATAACTCAATGCTATCCTTGCCTGAAAAAGCTTCTTCCATTTTCAATCAAGTAAGATATTTTTAGCAAATATACCGTGGTTGCAGGCAGTGTTTACTGAGTTTACAAACAAAATTCTTACAGAAGAAAATTGGTCAGAGTGCATTAAGTAATTTTCCAAAAAAGTACTTACTGAAGATTGTGATTTGGGCTGTTTGTTGGACCTGCAAACATAAAACAAACAAACATTGCTGGCAAGTTCGTCTCAAGGACAATAGCATTTAAAAAGTCAATAGTAATCTAAAGGAAACTGTCTCTTTAAGGAAGGTTTGTTTCAAAATTCAAAGAAAACTCTCTGCATTCCTGCGCATAATTATATACAGCTATTTTCATAGCTACAAATAGAAATCACCTGAATTTTCTGTCTCAGGCAGCAACTTTAGTGGACTTAATTTTTGTTTAATAGAAAATATCTCCTGCCATAAAAACACTGGCTGTTAAAAAGACAACGAGTTATCTTGGCCCATCACTTATGCCTCAATAAGCCCCACCTGAGCCCTACTATCAGAGTTTATGATACCACAAGGGTATGCTCTTAACCTTTATCACAGCGGGAACAAGGTCCAATACCCAGCACTTAATGAATCACTACAAACTAAACTGTGGAGTTAGCTATTTTCATTACAAAATTAGAAGAAATTTTAGGTAAATGTTTTTAGAATTTTTTTCCCTATTGTTTCAGAAGCAAATTAAATAAAAGCCTGCCTTCCAGATTGGGTGATTAAGTCTCCAAAATGCAATATAAGTACTTCTTGAAAGGTATGGTGTACCTTCAGCTGTCAAAGCATAGAATTTGAGGCCAGGCTTCACGTAGCAGTACAGACACGATATTTCACAAGTATGGGCCCAGCACTTTGAATATAATGTAGAAATCTGCTTCTCATTCTTCTCTTCCATTTTTTTTAAAGACTGTATTCAGCAGTACAGTAAAATCTCCAGGTAATTAAATGTTACCTTTTTGTACCTTATACTGGCACTTCTCTAAATTTTTTTCTTCACTACCTATTTACAGATCTTTTTATCTGTGTTTACTTTCTTTTATTACCAGTAAATGGGTATTGAGTTCAACCAAGAAGTTCTGCACTGGGGGAGAGGCCTTAGGCAATGGCTTTATTTTCTTTCATGTTGAAAACTCTTCTTAAAACATAAAATTCATTTCTCATTATACTATTCTGAAAAATAATTCCTACTCTACAAAGCAGTCTGAATAATTGTAAAAGCCAGGAACTCACCGAGCCTTACAAACAACACTCCTGTTGCAGTTATAGTCTTCATTCCATTTGAAGCCACACACTGGTAGTATCCTGTGTCTGTAGTATCCAGATCCTGGATTCTCAGACGTGAACCATAATCTGTTTTTCTGATGATGATTCGTCTTGGCTCTTGAACCACTGGAGCATCATTTTTTAGCCATCTGACATTTGGAGATGGATTTCCTGCTACCTTACAGTGGAGGATTGCTGTTTGCCCTTGAACTACAGTGATATTATTTACTGGTTCCAAAAAGGTCAGGAAGTAACCTAGGAGGGTAAAAGGTCAGAAAAGATCAAACTTCACTTGGGTTGCGATAAAAGACTACCAAATGCACATTTGCAAGAAAGGATCTTGGAAACATTTTCTGTTTTCTTTCAAACACATACTCCAAAAAAGTGCAACTCACTGTCCTAGGGACACCATAGCATCACATTCCAATTTGTCTTTAATGATTGACTTCATGTTTGTCTACAGGTAGGTATGGAGATTAGAAGATCAACCACGAAGTAATATCATTACAATACTAACTCCCTTTGTGGACACCTATTCTGAAGCAATAATGACTTTTCTGGCTAGTTTCTATGTCTCTTGGGAAACAGTTAGTGCTATAACAGAAAAACACACCCTTATTCCATAAAAGAGTAATCCCAGTTGCAACCTTATTAGAATATTACTATAATTTTACCACTTAATCTTTTTACATGGTCATATATTTGTCTTAAAAATAACCAAAATTGGAAAAGTTACTTTTAGATATTAATTTGACTTGCCAGATACTCATCTGAGAAGAAAAGCTTAAGATGAGTCTGATTTTGATAGGTTTATCTTACAATTTAATTTTAAAGATTTTAAGTCTCACATTCAATTTAAAGAAAGATTGTCTCAATTGCAGAAGTAACCCGTGATACAAAGGGCACTTTGAAATTGATTATAGGCAGCCACTTTTTACTTTAAGTCCTATAACAGGGCTAAATTGGACAAAGAAAGGTCAGTATGGCTATTGAGTAATCAGGTTTCAAGGATTCAGTTTTATAAATGGAAACTAAAAGCTGTGGTATATTGAAAGCAAAAAGCTTGTCAAGTAGCACATATGCTGTACGGGTGATCTCAAGTAAGAGAAAAAAAGAAATTGACAGAAGAATACTGTAAAAACTTGACAATCAAAACCCCTGTAGGTTATTATTTTTACATTTAATTTGGTGTTAGGAGTCCTGCAGCTGACACACATCACACCTTGAACGCATATAATTCCACTGAAATAATAATGTCATTGTCAAAACAAGTTTAAAAAGTATCTGTCATGTTCATATGTTTGTTTTGATTTATTTATACCATCTAGACATAGAGCATCAGCAATACTTTGTATTATACTATACTTTTATGTCAGCTGGATCCAAATATCAAATAACTTTGATGGATGTTCACATGTGCCATTTCCTATAAATTAAATTATTTTGCAGTTGTTTAATCACGAAATAGCATATTACTGTGCAGGAATCAACACCAGTAATGGCAGTGGTTGACATTCACAGTCTACTTGCTGAGATACCTTAAGAAAACTGATGGTCTGCTTTGATTTGTGTTAGATGTGACCATGAAAATCAGTTCCTCTGTAGTGGCTAGGTATAGCACTGGAGAGGGGAGGAGTAGAAACATCAGAATATAATGAATTTGCAAAGCCAAAATTTGCTGGAAAGTTTAGTTTTCCTGCGTATTACATTGTTCTTTGAGAAATTATGCTGAAGTCTGGTGTTTATATTCTTACTGGATCTGAAGTAATTGTACAACAGAACAGGCAGCCATTTGCTGTGCTAATCTGTTATTTGGTGTCTGCTTTAGATAACCCATAATTGCAAATTTAACCAACTATGTTCTTAAGAATGTTTTCCTTATTTAATTTTTGTGGTGATAATCAGCAGATACTTTTTCTGATGTATGTCATACCATCTGGATGTGTGGATGTGTGGATGACGGTTTGATGCAATGGTTTGGGGAAAAAATAAACTGTTTCCCAGGATAAACTCGCACCTCAACAATGTGCAAAGCAAATTCTTTCTCTCTTAATAAATATTCATTTGGACAAGTGTGGAGGTAAATGAAAATGTGAAGGCATTAGAATTTGTATTCAACTTGTATCCTATATTTTGTGTTATGCACCAGTCAACTACAATTTTTTTAAAACTTGACTAGATTTGCTAATCAGTTTTAATACTGACACACCTTTCAAAGAATAAATATTCTCTATAAAATATTTTGGTCTTGTTAAGTATAAACAGCATTACTGATTTGGTACATGTCGTATTATAAACAACTATATTTTATCTGGGATATGGATACCAAAGAGAATCTTTTTAAAATCTGAGTATAAGGGACGGGAATTTTCTGTGTTACATAAATGTTATTTTCTGTACTCTGGCTTGGTTCCAAGGGTCACTGAAATGAAGGAAAATACTTCCTTTGCCTTCAGTGGTCTTTGGCTTGCTTAAAAATCTTCAAAGGGAAAAGCTGTCTGGGGAATATTTCTGCATTTCACGTAGGCAAAGATGTTCTAAAATAAATTTCTCTTTTATTATGGTTTCTAACATATTACAACCAATACTACTATTTATTTTGCTCGAATAGAGTAAAAACTCTTCTGTCAAAAAGGTATGAGAGGATAATGCAAGTTAATCTATATATTATGTTATACTATCATACTATATGTACCCTATCAATAAAGTAGCTTAGGGAAATGACTGACATGAATTCTAGCAAAAGTCTTTCTTAATGCCTTTGTTAGGTTCCCAGTACTTCATATTTTTAAATAGAATAAATTTGATATAAACACATCGGACAGAATCCCATAGCAAATCAAAGTTAAGATTAAGTCTATTTTGCATGTTTTGGCAAGAATATAGAAATAAACTTTTCCCGCATGTGTCAAATCATTGGCAAGACATGGACAAGAATAGATACTAAGCTAAAAACATAACGGGTGCAATATCACTGAGATCTCATATGGTTATTATTTTTCTTAGTTTTATTTATATTAGTCTGTCACTAGATGTCTAAGTTATTGGCTCAAACCATATGTGCTATGCTCAGCATAAACACAATACAAAACCATTGCTCTGCTTCTGTTATTTTAAGATTTTAGCTGTGATTTTGAAGTTCATTCTAAAAAAATAGCTTAAATCTCTTTAGTTACTTTAGCTCAAGTTAAATATGGCCAAGTTGTTTTCAATTTGAGTTTTGGTTTCTACTCATTTTTTCTTATTGTTGCTCCTTTTTCACTACATGATTTTAAAAATAATTATGCATTCATAATTTTCAAATCAGCTTCATGATGGCCTTTATGCAATTATTAAAAATTTGCAATTTGCAATTATTAAAAATTTGCAACTCTTTGTCTCAGGACTTCTAAATCATTTATGGATATTGAATTCTCATCATATGGGAAAATATAATCAACCTAACTGTCCAAGTTCAGAAACTAAAGTATAGGGAGTTTAAGTGACTTCCCAAATTCACACAAGGACTAAGTGGTAATATGTATAATACTGTACTGAGTCTCACATCCTTCTGTGTTACAGGATAATGAGGATATGGGATTATGAGATAATCACCCATTTTTGTGGGTGCATTCACAGAATTGACACATACTTCATAAGGAATATCAAAGAGTTGCAGAGTTTTCTGGTCTTATAAAATAACTTAACACTATTGTAAAAGAAAACAAACACAAAAATTGCTGAAATTTAAAGCATTTCTTTCTAGAGGTATGTTTAGCAAAACTGCTGTAAGTAGGGAATGTGGATCACACCATCACACCTTACCAGGTGATGGGAGTTTAGTAAAGTGACTCTTTCCACAGGTGAATCAGGACTGGAAATACACTGAGAAACACTATCCAAATAAAGAGGGGAGAGAGATGCCTAAGTTTCATGATTTCTTGCACAGACCATTTTCCTAAATACAAAGTAGTCTTCCCAACTCTTCACCTCTCTGTTTCATTTAACCACAATATGAAGTTGAGCCATCTACAACATATTGGAGCCATGTTAGGAAATGTAAGGGATGTTGACAGCTCTCCCAAAATACAAATGAGCAGTCAAGGGGGGAAACATAATGTTTCCAGATTAATTGATACCTTTACAGTCTAATTTAATTCCATTATTTACACCTCATCTACCATACTATCCCTGATCTCAATGTATAAAAATGCAGCTAGAAGCATGTAAAATAAAGTGATTTGGATGACATGCAGTTCAAATGTACTCTGGAATAAATTACAAGAATCAAGAATGAAGTGGAATTAGCATTGAAATACTGCCACAATGTGCACATTGTCCCTCACATCAAAACCAGTGGGCTTATGCTCTCTTATTAGTGGAAGGAAACTCATTTTTGAGCAGGATTTTTTCACACTTGAAGAACTGAAGATCTTACCTAGCCCAGCAATATAATTCTACAGGGTGGGATGGTTTTGTTTTCTTGTTTTCTGAACTCCCAGATGAGACTGTGAAGAAGCAGGTACCACCTGTCCTTGGCCACAGCCCATTTAGGTGCAGACCTTTGGAAAGCTGTATTGGGTTTCAGTGGCGGGAGGCTGGCCTCAGGGGTGGCTTCTACAAGAAGCTGCTAGAAGTTCCCCCTTTGTCAGTGGACCCAGCCAGCTCCAGGGCAGATCTGCCTAATTGGTGAAGGTGATAATGCCTCTGTGATAAGTAGGAAAACAAAAAAGAAGGGAGAGGGGGCTTTGTTCCCTCACTGGGAGGCTATCTGCTTAGGGCCTGTGAGCTGGTTGAAGAGAGGGAGTATGTGAGATGAATACCCTGTAGACAACGAGGTCAGTAAATAAGGAGGGAGAGAAGTAAAGTTGCTCCAGGCAAGATTCCCCTGCAGCCTGTGGGGGACCTCAAGCCAGAGCAGGTGAATGCTCAAAGGAATCTGTGGCCTGTGAAGGGATGGTCTGTACCTGAGGGATTGCACCCCATGTAAAAGGACCTCTGCTTGAGCAGTTCGTAAAGTACTGCTCCTGTGGGAGGAACCCCACACTGGAGCAGGGAAAGACTGTTTTTCCCCTGAGGAGGAAGGAGCAGCAGAGACTATATGTGATGAACTGATGCCAACCACTGTTCCTTGTCCCCCTGCACCGCTGATGAGGAGGAGGTAGAGAATTTGAGAGTAAAGGCTGAGAAGAAGGGAGTGGGGGTGAAAGGTGTTCTTAAGATTTGGTTTTACCTCTCAGTATTCTACTGTGTTTGGGGGAAGATGTTCTTAACATCTGGTTTTGCCTTTCATTATCCTACTTTGGTTTGACTGTTAATAAATTGAATTTGTTTTCCCCAAATCGAGTCTGTTTTGCCCAGGACAGTAACTGCTGAATGATCTCTCTCTGTCCCTATCTCAATCCTCAAGAGCCTTTTGTTACATTTTCTCTTCCCCATTCACTCAGCAAGTGGCTGAGTGGTCTTTAGCTCCCAAGTGGGGCTAAACTATGACAGAGGCATAACAGTACAGTTAGGATATGGACTGTTCTTTGAGTCACCAGCAGCACAGCCACCAGTTTTAGAACACATATGAATGATTCCTGATAGGTTACCTTACATGAAGTCAAAGGAACCAGGATAGTCAAATCATAACTTGGATTTATTGTATAGGTACCTCTTGAACCGGAATAAGTTCCCAGATAGACTTGTGCAGAAACCACCATTAAGGTCAGAGGCTTGAGCCATCATGTCTCTTGGAACAATCCAACTCACTCAATGTCTCAGCTATTGCAAGTTGCCCTTACTCATGCATTTCTTTAACTACTCAAGTGTATTACTCTAACATTCACACCATCAGACATTATTTATGATGTAAGATTTTACTGGCAGCTCACTTGTGCACAAAGAGTTTGTATTTTACCTTTTAATATCTCCCCAAGGCTTGTTTTATGAGTATGAAATTGCAAGCAGTGAGGCCCTCTGTGATGACACACCAACAGCCCTCATTATCAAAGAAAAAGTTGGTTTTGGCTTGTACCACAACTCTCGCATTTATTTGTAGTTAACAGATATGTTCTTTTTCTCCTTGGGGCTTCAGAAAGGAAACCTCCCTGTTGGCCTTCTCCTGGCCAACCCTCTGCTGCAGTGAGAGAGAGGGGGAATGTCACACCTTCCCCAGCATCACTTCCTTCCCTAGCATAACCATCAGGAAAAGGCGTCTGAGTGTAGGAAGGTGGGCAGAGAGCAGTGCAAGACCCGGCAGGCAGTGAGCCTGGGTGTTGCCAGAAAGCAGCATGGAGCTGACACTGTTCTGACTCTAGAGCAAGGGAAAGAGACTTTTTATGAACTGGGGGAGAGTTTGTTACGGTGTTTGTTGCAAAACAGAAAGCCATCAAGAGACGCTCAATTGAAACAGAGACTAGGGAAAGGATCATCTTTGCAAAGACTCACTGGACTATGAGGAGATTTGTATTCAAATCCTTTTATTTTTATTCCAAAGTAGACCTAAGTTCTTCTACAGCAAATGCTCGCTCCTCTTCTGTCAGCGAAACATTGCTCAGAGGCAGTGCTCTTCCAGTAGTTCAAGTGCTCACTTAAAGGAAACAAGGGAAGAGAAATTATCTTCAAAACCCTAAGCAAGTCATAGTCCTATCCTATCGACTATCAGAAGGTTTGCTTCCTTTCTAGTAAGAGACTTGCAACTTTTAAAAAGTGTGCATTATTATAATACCTTGCTTAATTTGGTTACTTCTTTGGAGACAGAACCATTTTTCAAGACATTTGGAGGTTTTAGAGGAGACAGTGACCTACACAGTACTTCTAAAGTGGCTTTAACTTTGGGCATTATTAAAGACTATTTATTACTATTTACATGCCTGTTTTGGGTCTATCCTACAATCAGAAAAAAAATACAGGTCATAAATTACTCACAACAGCTAAACATTTCTCAAGGAAGGAA
>WHYT01015487.1:90029-105910 GCA_009806455.1 Tetrax tetrax | reverse complement strand
CTCACTTATATACTGAGCATGATGTTAGATGGGATGGAATAGCCCTTCAGCTAATTTGGGTAAATTAACCCCAGCTGTTAGCTAATTAATTAATTATCCCAGCCATAGGGGCTACCAGCTTCAGTTCTCCACCCAGCTCAGGTGAGTATTAACTCTATCCTAGCCAGAACCAGGACATTGACAGATAACTAACTTCAGCTTGGATGATCAAATACAATTTATTTCAATATCAGCCCTTTGTTGTGTTTAAGCAAAATCTTACATCTACATTAGAATGAAAAACAGTTTGAGTTGATACAGGTGTTGCATATTGCATAAAGGTAGCAAGATGACATCAAGAACAGAAAATTATTATATTTTAGGCCAAATGCAGTAGCAACTATAAACAGGAAATTACTGTTCTTTTTCTCCATTTGTGCTTATGTTTTGATACTGAACTTCTCCCCATCAGTAATTCTTATTCCTATTTATGAATTGCTATCCCCGTAGCTTCCTCTGTCACTACTTGTGCTCACTGTTGCTTAACCTCCAGCCCTAGAAAGACGGGTACATTGTTTATTATGACAGGCACACGAGCACACCGTAGAGCTGTTGGGAGCGCTTGGGTAGGTAGATCAGTGCCTGATACTGCTTTTAATGTGCCCATCACTTCCAACAATGTTTCTCCTGGCTTGAGGCTTGTGTTTGGGAGACCACAGTATGCATTCCAGATGGTACTGCAAACAGCGTCTGCCAGGGAAAAACAGGTAAATATAATGAAGGAAGGAGGTAATTGGGGAACTCTACTGCATAATTTGATTATGGCCTCAGATGCAAGAGGCTCAAAAAAATACTAGTTAAAACATAAATACTGGTATTACAATGTTTATGATATGGTAGCAAATCCACTCAATAAACATATGAAAATTTAGGTCAGAGCTGTAATTTACCACATTGGTGAAGAAAAATGCTGTTGTAAAATGAACTATCATGCTATTGCTTACAGATTTTTTTTCTCTTTTTTTTTTTTTTTTTTTCCAAACCCTCTTGCCCATCTCTCCACCTTCTTTCAAGACCTGTTAAGAAAAAAGTCTGGGTACCTTGAAGAAACGTTTTTGTCATTTAAAGTCTTCCATGTCATTAAAACTCAAAAAATTGCTTTCTGGCTCACTAGTATTTCTTGAAAACAAAAAGTGATTGGGCAAAAATTATATTTGCTTCCAAAGCACTGGTCATACTTCTGGTTTTCAGTTCCTACTAGAATAATTGGGTAGCTTTTTCCAGAAATTTGTTTTTCCAAATTGTCAGAGGAAGACTGGATTTAATAGAAATTCAATGTAAGATCTACCTTCCTTGAGATGCGTGTGTCTTTATTAGATAGTAGCTGCTATTACTTTTAACTATTTCAGTTGCTATAAGGCTGGTCTGTCATGTGCCTCATGCCTTGCATAGTCACTAACTCCTGGGTGCATAAAATGATGTCTAATTGGACAGTAGCATTTTACATATACTGCAGACCCTCTCCTCTTAGCTATGTGTCATAATACAGTATAAAATAAGTATATATAAAATATAGCATACAGATCAAATAATATTTGTAATGCAAGGAAGCTCACTGTTTGTAATTTAGAAATTCGGTGTAAATACCTAGTTATTTAGGATAACTACCCTGTGGATATGTGGCTCATATGGGGGGATGGGTCACCATATGACTCTGTAGCTTGCTCTAAGAAGCTAATTACATCTGGAGTCAGATATGAGTTTGGTTATTACACTGATGTGTGCATAGAATCATAGAATCATTAGGGTTGGAAGAGACCTTTTAAAGGTCATCTAGTCCAACCCCTCTGCAAGGAGCAGGGACATCTCCAGCCAGATCAGGTTGTTCAGAGCCCCATCCAACCTGGCCTTGAATGTTTCTGGGGTGAAGCATCCACCACCTCTCTGGGCAACCTGTTCCAGTGCTTCACCACCCTCACTGTAAAATTTTTTTTTTCCTTATATCTAATCTGAATCTACCTCCCTCTTTTAAAACCATTACCTCTTGTCCTGTCACAGCAGGCTCTGCTCTTTCTCCACATCTTTCTTATAAGCCCACTTTAGATACTGGAAGGCTGCTATAAGGTCTCCCTGGAGCCTTTTCTTCTCCAGGCTGAACAGCCCCAACTCTCTCAGCCTGTCCTCATAGGAGAGGTGCTCCAGCCCTGTTATCTTCATGGCCCTCCTCTGGACCCTCTCCAACTGGTCCGTGTCCTTCTTATGTTGGGGGCTCCAGGGCTGGATGCAGTACTCCAGGTGGGGTCTCACCAGGGCAGAGTAGAGGGGGAGAATCACCTCTCTCGACCTGCTGGCCACGCTTCTTTTGATGTAGCCCAAGATGCGGTTGGCTTTCTGGGCTGTGAGCGTGCGTTGCTGGCTCATGTTGAGCTTCTCATCCACCAGGACACTCAAGTCCTTCTCAGGGCTGCTCTCGATCCATTTTCCGCCCAGTCTGTATTTGTGCCTGGGGTTGCCCTGGCCTATGTGCAGGACCTTGCAGCTGGCCTTGTTGAACTTAATGAAGTTTGCATAGGCCCACCTCTCCAGCCTGTCCAGGTCCCCCTGGATGGCATCCCTCCCCTCCAGTGTGTTAAATGCACTACACAGCTTGGTGTCATCGGCGAACTTGCAGAGGATGCACTCTATCCCACTGTCCACGTTACCAACAAAGATGTTAAACAGGGCTAGTCACAATACTGACTCCTGAGGAATGCCACATATCTATATATATATTTTTGGTTTTTTAGGGATGCACAAACACAGGAAGGTTAAATCATTCCCATTTGAGTCAGAGCATGCCTATAGGAAGAGTGCTCAGAGGAGCTGAAAAAAGAGCACACGCTAACTCTGAGTCTTTAAAACTGTAGAGCCAGAGACACTCAATCACTGGACTTGGACTTGGGAAGGAGGGAGGGATGGATAATGTGCTTGCTGAGACAAATTATTGTTGTGCATGGTGCAGGAGCAGGGTCCCTGGTTAGCTGCAAGTCAGCTGAGGCAGAAGAAATGTGTCTGAAGAGAATAGCACAGGCTGAGTGCTGTGGTGGTGAGGGGAGAGAGGTGTATGCAAATAGGAGAGCCCTGTGATCCTCAGAGAGCACTACTTGAAGCCCAAACAGTTCTAATGAGTGATGGGGAAACTGGAGAGCCCTGTTGTCTATCACTTTGTGTACTAACAAAAGTAAAGGGTGCTTGTTTTTGGAACCCTTGGAAAAATCTATGTATCTTTTACTTCAACTTTTAGGTGTACTGGAAGGGTTGTGCTCAAAACCACCAGAGCTAGAGTTCTTTGCTTCTGCTCCTGACTCCTGGAGAACAAGGCTAGCATTGTCTTGCAGAAAAAATAAGCTGTCATGGAGCCAGAACCAGGAAAGCCCATGCCTAGTCATTGTACCAGGGAAATCACAAAGCAGAGTTATAGTTTGCTCAGTTTAGAGGAGGCTTAAAAGCTCACGGACATAGTGAAACACAAACACAACAGCTCGATGAGATGAAAGGAGACTTCAACACTACAGTGTTAGGCATCTGTGGTTTGCCATCTTATTATTTAGATTTTTTTTTTTTTTTTAGATTATTTCAAAATTGAGGGAAATAGATTTAGATTAGATATTAGGAATTATTATTATTATTATTTTTTTTTTTTTTTTTCAATGAGGATGATGGAACACTGGAACATGTTGCCCAGAGAAGTGGTGGATGCCCCATCCCTAGAATCATTCAAGGCCAGGTTGGATGAGGCTCTGAGCAACCTGATCTGGTTGGGGATGTCCCTGCTCTTTGCAGGGTGTTCAGACTAGATGACCTTTGAAGATCCCTTCCAACCCAAACTATTCTATGATTTTACATAGTTGTGCTGACTGCAGTTGTAACATTTCTGGATAAGAAAACAAGGACTTTGAGTTCCATATCCATCTAGAAAATGCATGTGGAAAGATTTAACTGCTCTGTGTAAGAAGCTAATGGCATTATCAATTGCAGAGTCAAGCAGGACGGAAGAGAGGAACACTCAGTTATAACACTTTAGTGCCCCTTCCGTAACAGCAAGTGAAATGCTTTTTAGTGGCTTCTCTGGGTTTTGGGCATTTTTGCTGTGGGATTTTTCTAGGGTTCTTCTGGATGAAGAAAGGTTTCCTCACTGTGTAGTGCCATTTTCTTCCTTCGCTGGACAGTAAAAATGTCAGCCTTTGGCAAGAATGTTCAAATCTGACCCAAAACTACCACTTAGTCAAGTTTTAAACACTAAACTTACATATGTTTACTGCTGAGTGCTTGTGGTTTATTTTTTTCTTAAATACGTCAGGATTTTGGTAAAACTCCATTGTCTAGTTAGGGGCTAGAATCAAATAATGACCTTTGAACCAGAATATTTTATTGATTTTAAAATTGGAATCTCAGAGACACAAAGACAGGGAAAACGGTTTTTTTGTGATTTCAAAATTGGGATCCCAAATAATCTGGTACAGTGGAGTTTTCAGATCTTGCTTCTTTTCCATTGAAACATTTTAGGAAAGCAGGATGGAATCTTAAGCTTTTTTTGTCGTTTTTATCTATTTTGTGTTTCTAGACTTTTATTTTAATGTCATGCCTACTATTGCATCGTTAGTGTTCTTTTATTCTTTTGTCTCAGAAATGCGTCCTGAACGTGCTTTTATCTCCCCTTATTATTGCTTGTAAACCTCAGACTACCTCACCACTGTGGCACAGCTAATGCTTTTTTTCCCTTGCTTAAGCCTACCGCAGTCTCTCTGGCCCTGCCGTCAATCACCAGCTGGCTGCTGAGACAAATTTTTTATAGCAGCTTCTGTCAGCAAAGAGAAAATATTTTGAAAAATACAGTCTAAAAGCTGAATGTCAGCCTGCTGAGTGGCCTGGTTAAACAGGAGAATTGACTCTGCCAAGTTTTTGTTGTTTAGCTTTTTTTGTTAATTTAAAAAAAAAAAAAATGTTTGGGGGCTAGCCCAAATAATAAACAAAATAAGACTTTCTCGGCAAGGATTCATAATTGACTAGCTTACTAAAATTCTTAAGCATCTCTATGACTGTTTCTGTCTCCACCTTTCTGGTCCCTGTAATGTGGAAGTCTTCAGTGTGTTTTGCTTGTCACACAGAGGAGTAGCAAAGAACCCATAAACTCCAGTAGCTCTGTTGGATCCTCCCTTGTCCCCTGTCGTCTTTTTCAGTAAAAGCTAAATGACTATAAAAGTGTGTTGTTTCTGAGATTCAAAATCCTGCAACAAGCAATACTCCGTATCTTCACATGAAGTATTCCAGGAGATTCTGGATGTCCTGAACAATTGTACTTGGCCTCAAAAGATTTAGATACTTTTTTAAAAACCACTTTGAAAAAGGATGGTGGAAGCACATGGCATAGTGTATAGTAAATCTTGTATTAGAAAGCCACAAACCCCTTGTTGAGAAGTTGCATTGGTCTCTTGAGCCAGAGAATATTGCTGTCCTGCAGATATATTGTTGGAAGCTGCGTTGAGAAGTGCAGCCTACTTGCTAGTTGATAAATAGAGATTAGAATCATCTACTAGGCTATTTTATGGTGCTTGTTAACAATATTTACCTTCCTAAATTGATTAAGTATAATCCTTGCTATGGCTTTACCTCATTTCTGGAAGACATATAGATAATGTGGTACTTATATGAAGTCTTGCATGTCACAGAAAACCTGCTATATTTCCTTAGTTGAATTGTGTGGCAGGATTATATTAACATAGATTTTGGAATATTTGAGCTCCCATAGGGTATGGTGTGTGGTTGATATGACATGACTTGCCTTCAACAGTTGTTTTAACAAGATATCCTTCATATAAAATACACCAGGCTGAAAGGCATAACTGAGTGAGTTTAGTAAGAAACACTGTTGGCAAAATTCTTCACTTTCATCTTTATCTGATTAATTCAAGGCTGAATGTTACAGAGAAAGTATTTTGAACCTAGCATAGTATTTGGTATGTTTATTTAAAAAACAAACAAATAGCTGAAACGAAAACCCCCATCCCCCCAAAAAACCCTTTTGTATTATTTAGTACAAGATCATTTTTAATAAATTGTTAAACTCATTGTAAATGTATGTGCATTTATTTTAAGCAGTATTGGTTTCAACTAGAGTAATCTTCTCACTCCTCCTAAAAACTGCTTTAATGATACATTAATTAACACTTCTGTAGTACTTGGCATATTTAACACACAAAATAATTTGCAGTTCCTAATATTTTAAACTGTGTATTAAAAAGACTAGCATTAGCGAACAGAAAATACAACGTATGTGAATATAGCATTAAATGCTAAACATGTAATTTACATGTAGCTTGGTCTTTATTAAAAATAGATATACTTTAATGTCTTGATAATACTGCTAATGTTGTTTGAATTACTATTAACATTTTCTCAAATTCTTGCTGTTGGTTTATTCTTTTTATTATTACTATGCAGAGAGTTAATATCCAATAGTACCAATAATTAACTTTTGGTTTATATGAACAGTTAATTTAAAATTCTATGGCAAAATAATGTGTTTTAATTTTTATCTATTTTTCTCCTTACACAAGGAGTTTTGTATTGAATGAAAAATATTCAGCCAAATTAATATCTGAAAATTCATATCTTTGTACTTGCATCAAAAGGCTTTGACTGACCGTGAACTTGAGAACAGATTTCAGATATAGACAGATTTTTACTGTCTCTTGACTTTATGCTGCAGGAAAAAGCTTGCTACACAAAGATACTAAATGGCTTTAGGGTCTGGTAATGGGATGTGGAGACCTTCACCTTAGGTCACTAGTTGGAATGTAGCCCAGGTGGGTGGAAACTAAAACCCATTATTATCTGATGGCTCCTGGATGGCCTGTGTGAAATGAGTTGGTGGTCCCAGTCAACTTCCTAGTAGAAAGATGTCAATATTGCAGAATCATCATCATAGTTCTCACAGATTTGGATCCTTGCTGGAACTATTTGCAGAAAAATCACTGGCTGGAGTAGATTTGGGCACTGAATTGCCTGATCTGAACCTCAGGTGGTTTGTATAGGACTGGCAAGAGGCATAATTGTGTAACAGAATGGAGAAACCATTGGCACTTGTCAGGTCATCTGTGGCTTGTAACTACACTTCCAAAACTATTTAGCTATGTTTGGCTCCCACTATCATTGCTTACAGGGTACTTCAGAGAAGTGCTACATGCTTTTTATAAATATGCGGAAGGTTTGGGGAAAAAAAAAAACCAAATAAACAAAAATCCCAGAGAACTTCTAAAATTCATTAACACAAAATCTGGAGAGGCTGTAATCCTGGTTGATTTTTCCTTTTTGATTCTCAAACTAGCTGGTTGAATGCCTTGGCTTTTCTGCCTGTAATTTTGCCACCAGTCTCCAGCTGGTTCTAGAGGAGTAGAGTAATATGTGTTATATTATTGTCAGGGGAAGTGACAGACTCTTAATTGTAATCACTATATAAAATTAATACTCAAAATCTAATTGTTGTGGGGAGTGGCAAAGCATATACTGTTTTCCAGCTTTCAGAGAATTGCTCTCTTCTTATAGCTTTTATGCATAGTGGCTTGTGTGTCTGTCTCAAACATGGTCCTGATTAGCTAATGAAGCTTACCTGGCCAGATAAATGCAGCCTCATCAGGCATTCTCTGCTTTTTTTTTGCTCAGGAAATTGAAGGAGATCCCTTTGTCCTATAGAATCTTCTGGAGAGCCAGCCTGTGGGGTTACTGGTGCCCATTACTACAGCCTCCAACCAAAAACTAATTCTTGCTCTTTATACATGAGTCAAGGGGCCACACAACTAATGAGAAAGACTACGTTCCCATCGGGTTACGGATACAGTCGCACTCGCATCCGCTGGGCGTAACGTCATCAGTCAGAGATGATATTTCATCTTAGAAAAGTCATGGGAACTGAGTGGCTGGGGTTATGCTGTTACACTGTTCACCAGTTATACTGGAATCCACTTCACTTCCTGCAAAGGTTTTTGTCTCACAATTATGGTAAGATGATGCTGGTGTTTCAGCTTCATTCGTATGCCTCAAGCTTGGGCTGGGCACTGGTGCACGCTGGTGCTTGGGTGGAATTATGTTAGAACAGAGACAGAAGCATGTGTCGTGTTTCTTACAAATTTCAAGCCAATATTTTTTTTTCTCCTTAAAATTCGGTAGATCCTCCTTAGATAAGTTGAACAGTTAATTAGCTAATATTAAGATACTGGGCAACTTTCCATTGGATGTGTTACACTTTGTGTTTCTAAATCTACAAGTATAAAGGATTTATAGTCAGTATCCCAAGAGCCTATATAACTTAGAATATTCTGTTGCATGCTCTCTAAGAAACAAATCAGATCCATGACATCAGGCTGTCTGAATACCCCCACTTCCTCAAATATTCAGTGAGAATTTATATTCTATTATTTGACTTTTCTCTGTTTTTTAAGATTGTAATGCATGCTTGTTTGCAGTGAACATTGTTTGCAAAATTGCTGGAGGTTTTTTTTTCCTTGCAAATAGTTAACACAATAAAAATGTCTAAATGGAGTAAATGTTACTGTTTTAAAAGAATATTTGCCTATAAGAGGCAAATAATAATATTTTATTATACCTAGATCTATTTTGAGATCAGTAAGTATCAAAACTTTAATAAAAGCATCCACAAAGCTTGTGTTGTGCAATATAAGATGCTAACCAACTTTAATGTTCTGTTAAAACTTTATGATGTAAACAAAATTGCAGGAGGCTTGAACTGAATATTATCTTTTCAATGCTAATGGGCAATCCGTATTAGCTGAATTTCTAAATAATGGAATATTTAACCAGCTTGATAGATAGTCATAGGGGGTTTTGTTAGCTTTTTGATAAAACAAAAGCAGTTCTATCAGACAAAAGGAATTCTCTGATAGTTTTTAATATTATCTGTTAATTCTAAATTAAATGTTTGTGCATGTTTAACACTGTGGCTTTGTTTTTTTTGGCAGGGGTAGTTCCAATTTGTAGTTAACAGAAATCTTTCTATCAATTTGCTTTTTCCTACCATGTCTTTTCAAGGCACCTAAACCTAGTGCTGTAACTGTGGATGATGATCTAGGGACTGCAGGAGTTAGGCAAGTCACAGTAGAGGTTTGTAACTTCTTTTAATTTGCTAATCCATGCATGGAACAACATTTCCAGCATTACCCAGAGATTAAGCCCCAGGGCTAAGGGCAGGGCCTCAATTTTAGTTTGCTAGTGATAGGCATACTGTGGTTAGAACTAGGTCTCTGCTGTGGACAATACCAAGCCTTTTCAATTTAAATTTCAATAACGTAGCAAAATATTAAACATAGAGAACGTGAATTAAAAAAAAAAAAAAAAATCCCACAACCCCAGTCTGTCTTTGCATTTACTCATTTCCCTGGATAAAGTATATACTGTAATACTGGAGATCAAAAAATTGTTACTTTTTTCAGAAATTGAAAGAAATAGAAATTAATACAGTATGTTAATTTTATGCAAAATATTTATTTCTGAGGGTGTGATTATTAATGAGCAAAGAACAAAAAAGATAATTTTTTTTTGTGTAGATGATTGCATTAGTGTTTAGCAATGTAATAAGTACTGCACTTCAATACAATTTTTTAATAGATTTTTGTTTACTCTGATGATTAACTGGTAATTCATTCACATTAAGTTGGCTGTTTTTAATGTAGGTCAAAGGAATGGTAATCACTTTATTTGTTGATAGTAACTTTGAGTGGAAAGATTTTGGAGCGCTAGATTCAAAGTTTAACAATATTTATGTAATAAATAGACAATAGTTTATTGTTACACATCATAAACTCTTAAAACTGGAGAAAACATACTTGTTTAGCATTCAGATTTTTTTTAAAAATTGCCTTTCATTTTAATTTTTTTTAAGGGAGAAATTTTTTTGAAAAGGAAAAAATATGTATATTTAATTTTTTTTTAAGCAAAATATGTATTTCTGTTTAAGGAAAATACACACACACACACAGACTTCAGAATTCGGAACTTTTGGAAGAAACTCTTCACTCACATTCATTTCTATTAGCTGGAAGCAGTACATAACTCAGCCAGACTGAATACAATTAGAAAAGCCATCTGTAATCACTGCCTTTAGTATTTATTGGAATAACATACGTTATGTGGTCATCTATTACTGTTTTATGTATTATGAATGTAATTGTGAAGTTAATTTCCCTCCTGTTAAATTCCTTCCAATGGCAATTATTTGAGAAAGTAGGAAAAATATTGTAATGCACTTAACCAAAAGGAAGCTACCACTGTAGTTATATCTACATCCAAATAGATGACACAGGAGCGGTGAGTCTAGTATGAACTCCAGAAGCTTAACTAATAGGAAAGGCAAATCAAGGATCAGATTAATGAATCCAAGAAGTCTTGAATATTTACTCTTCTGTAGAAATGCTGCATCCCAGGAAAGAAGAGTCAAAGGAGGAACACATTGTCTGCCTTATTAAAGGGATGCTTCTTTAAGAGGAAGGTCCTAGTCTAGCACGTTATGCATACCTGTGACTCCAGTTACCTTTGCTATGAATACCATACGTAGAAAGCTTGCAGAATCTGTTAGGATGTGGACTTTGTAGTGGAGCTACACAGGCAGAACTCCTGTAGCTAGGTAGTGGGATACTTCTGCTATAGCTTTCTCCTTTTGGAGTCTTCCCGTTTGTGTAGGCTCTTCTGTTACGCTCATTCACATCCTAAGAAATCTACACCATTAAGCTCATGTGTGTTTGATTTGTTTCCTGTCCTTTTAGTCTGGGAAGAATGACCACAGATTCCTTATGGACATCTTTAACTTCCTCGGGATTGTTGTCCTGATTAGGTACTGAAGTAATAGAGGCTCATGGCAAATATCACTGTGGCTCCAAACTACATGGTATCGCTGCTTAGCCCTCACTGCATTGAGGAATGGCAGTTCAGAAAGGGTGCCCTGGAAGCTGTAAATCTTAGTCCTTTGTCCACTCAGATTCTTTCTTAGAGAATCTAGTTTCCTATGATGTTGTAAGATAAATCATATAAAATCACTGTGCAGTTACGATTTTCATTAAGCATAGTGCAAAAGGATGGTTTCAATCATATTTTTCAATAATCGGTCATATTATCGTTGCAAATATAAACCAATCTTTAACAGGCCTCTGATTTTGTGGCAAGGGATATCTTAGGTCATAGAGAATATGAAGTAATGAGATACTGTATTTGTTTCTTAGTTCTTTGTGTTAATATACATGCTATTGCGTGCTGTAGTTACCATTTTTTAATCTATTTTTAAGGAGCCTAGAGTAAATACTTCTTGTTAAAAAAAAAAAAAAAACCCTCAGTGTTTACAGGCAGTAGCTTTTCCCTATGACTCTCTCAGTATTTTGGAGATAGAATAGCATTAAAGAGTGAAGCAACTCTAGAGTGTTCAAAGGAAGATTTATTTAAATAGCTTCTCCTCATGCCAACTGTAAAGAGTTCCAGGATGGTTGGTTGCATTAGTT
Source organism: Tetrax tetrax (assembly GCA_009806455.1). NCBI lineage: Eukaryota > Metazoa > Chordata > Aves > Otidiformes > Otididae > Tetrax > Tetrax tetrax. The sequence continues at coordinate 94,391 of WHYT01015487.1, read as the reverse complement.
GGGTGTTAAAACCCCTCTGACCACTTCATAATGATTATGAAGTCATACCTATAATAAATAAGTTTTAGGTCAGACTCAGTTGCAACCATAATAAAACTTGTTTCCTTGCAGTTTTTAATGTTTGAAAGGTAGTAGTGCAGTATGTGTGTGGTCTGAATTTTTTGCAGACGTGATCTGCATTTAATCTGGGAAAATTAATTCCCTAAGCTGCTGGCAGGCAGCATGTACTTGTTAATTATTCAGGTGGATGACAAATGCAGAGCAGAGGTTCTCGCAAAGACAAAGTTTGTATGATGCATGTTTAGTAACTGATAGGCTTGACATTCTGTGGTGTCTTATTCAGTGCTAATCCTAATAAGCTGCCTGATGAGATGAACGCCTATCCTCCTGTCCTTTAGAGAGAGAAAACAGAGATTTGAAAGAACTTCATTATAGCAATAAATCCTATACTTTCTGTTATTTCTAGTGAAAAGAGATCTTGTCCAGATGAATAACACACAGAGAAAGAAGTCGGAATGATAGTGTAATACAGAGTATGGAAATGAATAGAAAACTGTTGTAAATACCTCCACTGTTAAAGTAGCTGCAGTTTAACTTTTTTGGTGGGCCAAGTTTATGCAGTTTGAATGCCCTTCAAATTCTTTGGCCTTGATCTACAAGTGATATAATCTTATAGACATATGATTTTGCCAAGACTTGCAAGTTGCCAGGGAATTAACTTGAAAACATTGTATTTAGTGTAGTCGTCATTTTTCTTCTCTCTGTTTTTTTTTGGTAGTGAAGTGCTATGCTGTGAGTATTCTTTCTATCAGTTGTACTAGACAGTGACGTGGGCCAAAGTTACCCATGGGCACTGGAAACATTAATAACTGAGAGGCTGCCGGTGCAAGTGGGTCCTGGATTTTGCCAAATGCTTTTATTTTCAGTTGATTTCTCATGGTTTATTTTTCTGCACTTTTATTATGGTAGAAAGAGTAAGAGATTTAACTCCCTCACTGCAGTGCAGAGAGCACCCAGCACCAATCCTGAGTGACACTTCTTCAGTTATTCTAGGGCATAATGACCAAAGGTGCATCTTTTGACTGTTCACTCTACTCTCCCATGTGATGGTCTTTTCTTCTAGCTAACTGAAGGAACAAAAGATAGGCTTTTTGAACCATAAACTCTAGGTACAAGAAGTTCAGTTTCAAACTGTGTAACTTTTACACAAAAAGCAAACTTTCTACTGTATCAGGTTGGTTTTTTGTTTGGGTTTTTTTTGTTTGTTGTTTTTTTGGGTGTGGTTTTTTGTTTTTTTTTTTTTAATTTGGGGTAGATGGATGTTGATAGAGGATTTATGTATTTTATACTTCTGTGAAACTTATTTCTGTCCGTCTTTTCAACTGCATTTAGATATCCTCTAGCTGAAATGTGTGTGAGGTTGGGAGAGAAGAGTCACTAGATTTATGTTGAGACGACAGTGGTTTGGCTTCCCTCACAATCCTCCCCCTTCTGGGTGTGTGTGGTGAGAGGAGAGGGGGAGACAGCATAATAGGGTACTGTAGGTCCAGGTTCTGGTACATTGACAGACACCTCTGATAAAAACAAACTTTTTCCAGCTTTCCAAACTTTCCTGAAGTATGGTGGATACTTAATAGCAACTGGAGAACAACATTTATTTATTTTTGAGAGGAATACTTTGTGGCTCATGGAGGTTAAAGAATTACAGTAACATAATGCACTTGTTTATCTTTACCAAACACGTGGTGCATTGCATCCTAGCTCTGAGCAATCCTCCTGTCTTGAGGTGAAGGAAAATGTTAACTTAATTTACAAGCTAGCAGAATCCTGGGCCTCTCCAGATTAGGGGCTTTTAATCAAATGAAATTGTAGCTAATAATTGAAACTAGTTTTCTGATGCTAACTGTGAAATTCAGCTGAAATCACCAAACTCATTTCCACAAGGTTTTAAGAGTTGGTTGAAATTAGAGTGTAGCAGGAAAGGGCTTTCATTTATTCCACCAGTTTATGTATGCTCTTTTCTTTTCCTCTTGCACAAATTATTGAGCATGGCGATTTCAGTTCTGAGACCACCAAACTCACTTCTGCTAAGATTTAAGGTTTGGCTGAAATCAGAGCATATAGGGGTAAGACTTGAGTTTGTTCCACTAATTTATGTATCCTCTTTCCTTTTTCTTGTGCAAATTGTTGGGCATGGCAATTTCATTGCTGAGACTTAATTTTACCTAGCAGAAAAATGCATTATGTACTGTGTAAGTAATTGGTGTCTACAGAGTAATTTCATAAGGTACTTAATGCATAATAGCATGTACTGAGCTATTCATAACAGAAAAAAAAGTTATTTTAGACAATTTAGCCCCTATGGTGAAGCTCATATTGCAAAGGATAGCCCGTCCTATTTATGTCATTGTCTCTTTCCTTTGGATTTACAAATGAAAACAACATTGTGTGTATTTAAATTAGAAATAAATAGAATAAATTGTATGGAAAATAATAAATAGCAGTGTGCATTTTAGTGAGTACATGCAGAAACTGTGACTTGTTCTTTGAACAAAAAAGCAAAACCCTGATCACAATTCATTAATGTAAAGAATCTCTACTATACGCAGGCAAACCTTGAAAATACTGTATGTTAGCAAAACCTCATTAAACTGTCATATACACACTTCGATAAACTTCACAAAATATAATATTTTAAGAATGCCCCATTAAAATGTCGTGTACTTTTTCTACATTTCCTTTGTTATTATTGCTTGATTACCAAGATATTTATATGCTAATTGAAGCTTTTTTTTTCCCCTTGTTCTAATTGGCCACCTTCACCCAGTCATTTAGGGCAGAATCTGAGATGTGCAAGAGAAGCGAAGATTTATCTGAGGAAACTGTTCTTATCTGTGAGCTTTCAGAAGAGAATTTGCACTGCCTCTAAACAAAATACGCATCAGACTTGCTGTTTCCAGAGAAGCACAAATTTTACCAATAGGAAGTATTCCTCCCTCCCCCATAGATGCACAAATCTGTAACTTCGTCCTATTTGCACTTTGGTACCAGAATCAGATCAGTGGCAGTGGAATGCCCCATGCTGTGTCATTTTCTTCCTTTTTATGTTTACACTCACAGCTTCTTCTCAAGTGAAATTTTTGGCAGGGTTTTTGAGGGCCATTCTAACATCTTAAGCTGTTCTGTAGACCAGCTTGGGACTAGACCTTGGGACAATGCTTTATGTGGGTCCTGGTTGATCCTAAAAATGTGTTTGACTCTAGGAGGTTAATTCTTTGCCTTTTCTTACCTTTGCAATGATGTGATTATGTTGCTGGTGCTCTGAAGTTTTTGATGAGAAAACAATCAGTGTGGGAAAAGACAAGAGAGGTAAAAGAAAAGATCATTTCTTCCCGCTCTTTGGATATTTCAAGCTGCAAGCTCAGCTGCCTCTGTATGGAGTATAGTTTCTTTTGCAGACCATTCTGCATAGGAGCATACCTGATCACTTTTCCCTGACAAAAGAGGAATGAAACAGACTGAATTGGAGCTGTTGCTGCTGACTTGACTCTTTGTTCCTTGACCTGGAACAAAAATAGTTTGAAGAAAGCACCATTGCTCTATCCACAAATTAAAAGAAAGTAGAGCCCCATGTAAAGGAACACCCTACCTATTGCCCCACCAGGCCAGTCTGATTGCAGAACTGAGCCACTTTTCTACTTCTTCACTTCTCAAGCAGTGGCTCTTGCCAAAGCTAGAGAATGAAATTGATGCCTACAGTGTTTGTTTCAGAAGTGAGGCAAGATTTGCAGGACAGCTATCCCAAAGGGGCATATGTTAATAGATTCATAGAATGAACACATATTTTTCTTTCACCTTCCTGAAACGTAGCTGTGGTGGTAATCTTCAGTGCCTTGTACCTCTGCTCCTCTCAGCCAAGGGCAGTGTGAAAGATCAGAACTGGGAAGAATGGACCATAAATGTGGCTTGGACTTGTGGCAGATATATGATGACATCATTCCAAAGGGATTCCTACTTCCTTTGGAAGGAAGACTAGTAGACTAAACCAGAGCTAGAGAACAGCCAAGTCAGCAGGGGGGAAAAAAAAAAAAAAGGAAGGAAAAAAAAGCAAACCACCACCAAACCCTAAAACCAAAACCCAAACAAACCTGACTGTGCACTTTTGCCTAAGTGTGCATATAACTGTAAAACCATGCCTAAGGCATCAATGCCTGCATAAACAAGAACATCTGTATACCAGTAGATTTACGTCTCTCCCCAGACTGCTTGAAAGAGGACAATAGAAAGATAGTCTTTTTGTTGCTTTCAGGTAATGGAGGAAGTACGCAGCTGTTGTCACAAACTTCTGCTGTTGGTTGTTAT